>CANUEP010055702.1:0-139587 GCA_947857235.1 Jatropha podagrica | reverse complement strand
CATTTTTTTTTCAAATTTATTTTCCCAACACATCTCATAAAAACTCAACACAAATAATAAATCAGTTCCTTTTTAATTGAAAGCATTTAAGATATTAATTACATGCCATAAAATATTCTGACTCTGAAAATAAAACTGTTTCCAAATATCTAGTTCATAACATTCTGACTTAAATAAAAGTATTCTAGTGCCTTAATTATATTTACATGCCCCTAAATTTTCCTAAAGACTGAATTAAAAAAGAGACAGTTTGAAAAATGACTGTCGTAGAATAAGGGGCTTCTGAAAAGTCTGATGCTCGTTGTGGACCGTCTACCCTGAATCAGTAATTTGTGCGTGACAAGTCAACGCACTAAGCATAAATCTTAGTGGTGCTTATTTTTCATTTATAGTAGGGAAATACACATAAGCAATTATAATACCTCATATTATCATACATAATATTTATTCAAAAACAGACAGCATAATCATAATATAACATATTTTACACGCGTAATATAAGTATTCACAGTCAAGATGCCTAATTAAAATCCAATAATCATGTATTACTAAATTAGACATATTTAATCATAAAATCACATATGTTCATAAGGTAGTATAATTATTTATTTAATTAATTTATATATAAAAAAATATTTTTAATTAGGCCTTTAGCATACTTAGAAGAATCAAATAGTAGACAGAGAATTCCATAATAATCATACGGCTCGAAAGCCCATATAATATCATACGACCCGTCGATCGGAATTAAATGGCCATATCCAGAAAATAGAGTTCGTTAGCTTCTATAAGACACTATGTGTCACAAATAGACAGTATTGTATTTTCTATAGCATGTCATACCTCTATACAACTACTGACTCAATTAAGTAGACCAAGGCAGATAAAAATATTTATTTTAATTAATTTATTTTATAATTCATACATAACAGTATTCATAAATAAAATATCCAGTCTCAATATTACACCGAAATATTTTATTACAGGAAAAAAAATTTTTCTTTCATAAATCCTCTTTATTCATAAAAATCATATTTTTCCATATTAAACATTTCATCATAATTTCATATTCGTAAATCATATATATACATAATCATACTTGTTTCTTGTAGTCTATTATATTCATAATATCATGGCACAAAAAATTTATATCATCCAATTAAAATTAAAATCATAGTATATTTCACATAATCACTCATAATTCACTAATATGCACAAATTCCAAGACTATGGCACAATTCTCAAAGCATTAATATTAAACATGATATATCACCACCTAATTAATCCAATTATTTTTAATATTCTCCTAACTTGGACTTAAGTGAATCAATTAATTATTTAACTTCCAGGATTAATTTAATTATTTACTTAAATGATGTAGTAGCCATAAAATTCTATTATTTTTATGATTCCTATTATTTACTAATTAAGTACCCAATTAATCTAGATATCACCAATTAACTATCTAATCACTTAATGAAATTACTACTAACCAATTAATTTATTACTACTACTTAATCATCACTAATCCTACTTAATCAATCATCTTAATTAAGGATAAATTATAATTTAGTCCTTAAGGTCCTCATTAATTATAAATGGATCCCACTTGGGATAAATAGACTAATGGTATATTAATTTATCCATAGTCCATAATTTAATCCCTTTTAAGGGTCCAATTTATAATTATAGTCCTTAATCAAGTCCCAAATAATTCTTTAGTCCATAATTAATGCAAATTGCATTTGGATCCTTAGAAAATGTCTTAATAGTCCTTAAAATTTCCTTTGACCAAAGTCTCCACAAGCATAGAAAATTTCTCCTTGGTCCTTGGAACATGTCCAAAGAAATCCATGAGTCATGAAAATATTATTTGATACCTAAAATAAATTATGTCTCCAATAATTTTACATAACAAGTCTAATAATTTACTAAAATTATCCTTTTTATTATCTTTAACCTCACACTATAATATTTAGATATCACATACATAAAATAATATTTAAACATCATAAAAAGAATAACACCATAAATTTAGCTAACCTAAAAAAAAAATATTAACAATATTTAAATTTCACAAAAGCCCATATTTAGCATCTACAAAATTCATATATGTAGATTTAAGCATAAAATCATTAAAAACTAATATAGAGATTTTTTTTTTAAAAAATATTATTAAATTCGATGAATATGAAAAACATAAACTAAAATTTCATAAAAATTACATATAGCATAAATGAGACATATTAAATATAGGTCAACTCATTTAAAGCATAAAAATTAAGTCTTGAAGCACAAAAATATAAAATCACACTAAATAATTTTCAAAAATATCTAAAGATGGGAAATAGCACAAACCTCCAAAATGCTAGTCTCCTAACACTTCTTTTCCCTTATTCTTGGAGGTAGAACCTTCTAAGAAAAGAAAAATCTAAATAAATACTTAGACTTAATGAAAATAAAAATCTAAATGCATGAATAATATAAATAAATGTATGAGAACTTAATTCTATCTTTAGTTTGAAAAATCACTAAGATTTTAGATGAGAGAGAAAGAGGTAGAATAGGGTTTAGTGAGAGAAAGTTTACCAAATGGTGAAAATCTGAAATTTTGATGCAAGAATTCACCTCCTTAGTTTAGGTATTTAAATATTTTTGCTTGAATTTGTTCAAAAATGGTGGCTTTTATGGTGTAGTGAAGAAAAATGAAGAAGAGAGGGAGAGAGTTTGGTTTGGGTGGCTAGGGTTTTGATGAAGAAGAAGATAAGCTGTTGCATATTGATTATTTAGGTTTTAGATTACTTCTAAGCATTTTGGTAATTTCTCCAAATGAACGGTGGAGATTAGATCTTAATAACTCATACAAAGGCTCATATTAATTCATTAATGACAATTTGGTAATTTGTCATTGTGTAGAGACAAGATTGACTTGGCCAAAAGTGTCATAGATAGAAGGCTCGGATTAGTTGTAGGTTTCTCTCATCCTAAGACTAGAATTAGACACTACACTAAGTCTAACTACACATAATAAAAACTTTATAAATACATATATCATGCCACCATAAATCAACTATATAAGCATAAATCATATCATTAATAAATTAAATCTCTACACATTTGAAATTACTAAACTAACCCTATGACATTATTCACCAAAATCATAATTAAATCATAATAATTTGTAATTAGGCTCTAAAATGATTTAATGCATGCTAATGACATGTTTAGAAAATATGGATGTGACAAGAAGTATAAAAAGGAGTAAAGGAAGACATGATGCACTTTGATGTCAAATGAATAGACTAATATGAGAGGTAGGTCTCTTACCAATTTTTTGGTTAATATCCCAAGTGGAACAGTTTTCTCAGATATGTTGATACCTCAGATATAGTGAAAGATGCACTAAAGTTTTTTGAGTTACTTGATTCATTGGTGGAAGAAATTGCGGAGGAAATTATGGTTGTAGTGATAGATAGTGCTGTTGTTGGTGAATTATTAATGAAGAAGTGGAAAGAACTATTTTGGTTTTATTGTGCAACACATTGCATTGATTTGAGATTACATGATATAGGTGAACTACCCTTTTTTTAGACACAATAAAAAAAGCAAAAGAAGTTTGTATTTACATTCATGGACATGTTTGGGTCCCCAACATGTTTGAAAGATTCTCCAATAAGAAAGAGTTAAACAAAGGAATTTCTTACTTTGATGAGTATTGATGAAGCTGAACTTCCTCTTAGAGCTATTTTTGCATCGAAAGAATGGGCTAAAAGTTAATATTAATGTAAGGGTGATCCAGGAAAAGTTGAGGCAACCTTGTTATGTGATGATAAGTTTTGAAAGTCAATCAAGTATTGTTTCAATTGTATAACTCCGCTTGTTAAGATTTTAAGACTTGTGGATGTGTTAAGATTTTAAGCCTTATGTATGTGATGTGAAACTGCCAACGAGATATATTTATGAAGCCATGGATAAAGCAAAGGAAGAAATTGCCCAAAAAAATTTCAATCATTAACCCGCAAGATATGAATGCATTTGGAAGATAATTGATAGAAGATGGGATTTGCAACTTCATAGGCTACTTTGTGAAGCTGGTTATTTTCTTAATCCCAAGTAAGTTTTCTAAATTCTAAATTGAAAATATTTTTTTTTACTTTATTTCTTTAGGGAAACAAAAAACAAATCATGTTATTACATTGTATTTGTTTTGTAATATATTTTATATAGATGTCAATATGGTGATTCCTTGAATGCGAATATGGAAGTGAAATTAGGTTTGTACAAGACAATAGGATGATGTATCCAGCTCTTGAAACTAGAATTAAAATTGATTAACAATTAGAAAAGTACAAAAGATCAGAGGGATTGTTTGGCATGAGTATAGTTGTTTTAACAAGAGATAAAAAGCAACCAGGTATTATATGATTTATTGTTTGACACTTTGAATTTCCTAATTTTTTATTAGTGCTAGCGAAAAAAAAAACTAATTAGTTAATTATCTTTCCCTCTCTTTCTTTTATATATGTATCTTAGCTTTATGGTGGGAAAGCCATGGGGAAGAATGTAAAGAGCTTCAAAATATTGGAATTCGTGTTTTAAGTCTCACATGCAGTGCTACAGGATGTGAAAGAAATTGGAGTACATCTGAGCATATCCATTGCAAAAAGAAAAATCGATTAGAACAACGAAGATTAAATTAATGCTCTCTATAAGCGTAAGATTTCTTCTTGAAATTAAAGAAACAAAAATACAAAATACAAATTATATTTGTAAGAAGTGGAAACAATCTCTAGTGTGCAATCTCCTATCACAATGAAGATTATCCTCTGATTCTTCTCTTTATCAGGAGCACGATCAAGGGTCGAAGATTTGATCTTGCACGCGATTGAACAGCCGAAAGACTTTATATCGAATTGATGTATAATGAATGTTTGACAATTCAAGGGTCTTGGAGACTTGATCTTGAATTGACATAGAACTTTGCTTCTTTGGACTTGAGAGAGAACTTTCGTAGTCTTGAGTTCGACAGAGCTTCAAGGCTTCTTTTCTGTTTTTTTCTCTCTGAGTCTTTGTGTGTGTCCATATGTGAAGAGAAACATCCTATTTATAGAGATTTGAGAGGGTCCCCTTTCCAAGTATGTAATTTGATTGGTCCACTTGGCAAGCTTTCATTGGCTGTTGTTGCATAACCTAACTTATGTAGATGTCTCACTTATTAGCCAAGATTTAATTTAATTAGTCCACTTAACTAATTTTTATTGGACTTTGCTACATTATTTATTCATGCAGTAAATAATATTTATCCAATAATTTTATTATAATAAACATTTAAATATTTTGATCAGTTATTAAAATAAATTATTTAATTTGACTAACCAATAATTTAATTGGCTAATTAAATAATTAAGTTAATAATTAAATTAACTTAAATAAAATTTAGGTGTCTACAGATGCTCCTCGAGACTTGTTCATGAACTTGTTTGAACGGGTCTCGAAAATTTAAGGAAACTTTCTTTTTTTTTAAATTCATGCCCCTTTTTTTATGGCATGAATTTTTTCCTTTGGCCTAATTTGATTAGCCAATTTTTTTTTTTAACTTGAATTTTCAAGTTAAAATTTCTGGCAACTCCAATTTCATAAGCCCTTTTATAGTCAAAATAGTGAAATTCTAATTTTTTTAATTAATTAGAATTTCCTTTTTTTTGTCCTTTAAGAAATTAAATTCCTCATAATTACGGAGTTGAGAAGCTAAATTCTTATCAAATTTGGAGTTGCTAATCTGAATCTTTGTTGAATTTGGAGTTGACAATTCTAAATCCTTGTTGAATTCGGAACTAACAATTTTAAATCCTTGTCGAATTTAGAGTTCACAAGTCTATATAAAAGGAAGCCTCTTGCTTGAAATATTTTTTTTTTCTTTCACATTAAAACTTCAAGAAAACTAGCAGCACATTCAATCATTTGGCAAACACTCAATTGTCAAGTACGCTCTCCTTTTTTTTTTTCTTTGTCCAACTCAATTGCAGCTAATTCAATTTATGAAACTGATTTTTTTTTTTTTTACCGTCTCCACACTTTAGCTACTTTAATTTACTTCTTCCTTTAACTTGAATGTCATTCACAGCATTACTTTGAATTGATGACTACGTAAACATGTCAACATATATCGTAGTGTTTTATGACATCAATTATTTGCTTTGCATTAATTTGGAATCTACGATCTTCAAGTGCCCATGCACCTTTTTTCTTATAAAATTCAATAAATTGATAGTACTATATTATTTTAAGGATATTGGTTGCCATCAATTTATGTAATAATTTTCCTATATGTATATTATTGCCATGCATGCATTTAAATCCAATGTTAGTTTTCCTCTGTCAATCGAAAATTGGACTTGGGATTCGGAGTCTCGTCGGGCCACCGCTGGCTGGTCACCGGATCGCCGCCGTAGTCGCTTGTCACAGCGGCTGAAAAATTAATTTTTTTGCCTAGAAATTCACAAGACTTATACCAAAATGCTCGAAATTCCATGGGGAGCTAAAATTTAGTGTCCGATTATCAAAATAGTGATCCATTTGGCCAGAAAATCGAAGAAAAGAAGTTTTCGAATCTTCACAACTTCGATTTGCGCGATTAGAGGTCTGTCCAATGAGAAGGCAAACCGAAATAGAGTCAATGACAATACAGGGTCGTCTAATGGTGGTCTCAATGATCGAAACTCGCAGGAAGCCAAAAAATCCAATCAGAGGAAGCAAGCGGCACCACAGGAGAGAGAGAGAGTGTCGATTCGCCTGATCCATGCTTCGATAGGCAAAACGTAGGCTAAAACCAAGATCGGCGATGTCCAGGAAGTCGATCGCCACCCAGCTTCGTCGGTTTGGTGGCTAAAAATTCGATCGAAGAAGAGCATCGGCCTGCTTCACTTGTCGCGTTGAATAGAGAAGAAAAGAAAATTTTTCCCTTCTTTTTTATTTTTATTTCCCCATTTTCATTTTTTTATTATTATTCTTTTTACTTTATTTTTTATTCATTTATATATATATATATATATATATATATATATATATATATATTTATTTATTTATTTATTTATTTATTATTATTTTTTTAAATTCTTAATTGATGACCAATAACTAGCAAATTTAATTTGGCCCGAACATAGTTGAACATATAAATTTGATTTTTTTTTTAAATTCATATGAATTATATTTGCCATGGACATGTCAAAATTGATTTTGACTATGTTTCTTTTAACAAGTCCTCTTCTGATTTTTTTTTTCAGTTAGTTAGCTATTTTGAGACTTCACCAAAATGGTTCTCATAATTGATCTTTCAGCTTCACGTAAAATTCCATGTATGAAATTTTTGAGTGACAACAAAGAGGATTCAAATCCTGAAATAATCTTCACTTTTCAAAGATCTGCTAATGAATTTTTGGGAGCCAATGCACTAAGCAAAGTTGACCCACCTCATCTTACAGACTGGACTATCGAATAGTCATGTGAATTCCAACTTTCACATGAAGTAGTTAAGCGTGTCCAGTGCCTTTTGTTGTAATCTTCACTCCATCAAATAATCTTCAACTTTTGAGCAGTCGCATCCACAACAATGAAGTTTCTTGGCATCATTCTTTCAAATTTGCTGGTGAATTTTCATTTGTCAAACGCTATTGGGAGTGGCTTGAAGATGTGCTGGCAAGTAATGAGCAATTACTTTTGAAAGCCAATGTGTATCATGCTTTGTTTGCATCACTCTTCACTTATGATCGCTGCCCCAACGTCATTCATCATTTTTGTGAACATTGGAGTGCTTCAACAAATACTCTTTTTCTCCCAGCTAGAGAAGAGTCAATTTCTCTTTTGGATTTGAAGTTCCTAGGAGGACTTCTAATCCACAGTTCATTTTATGATGAGATGATCCCTTCAGCTATAGATCTTACTGGAATTGATCAAGGTGGAGCTCTTTTCTTACCACAAAGCTGCAAATACTTATTCTATGCTTACTAAAAAAATGTCAAACGGGTTGAAAACACCTTTGAGTTGAATGTTCGTAACTGGGTAAACTTTTAGTTTCCCGGCTCTATTAGATATCCTGAACCTCCTGAAAAGGACTACACTAAGAGAACTGCTCCTCCTAAGAAGAATTTTAATCCTTTAGGTGTTATTGGCAATAAGTTACCGCGAGATGCAAACTAGCAAAAACCTTTTTAGATTCTAAACATACAGGATGACTTACGAGAAGAAGTTTATTTGGCTACTTTGATTTCTTGTTGGCTATGCAAGTTTGCTATTCCACTTGATCCAGTGAACCTTATTAGCCCAAGCACTTTCAAAGTTGCAATTAAGATTTTCTCTGGTGAAACCTTTTCCTTGGCTATTCCTATTTTAGCAAGCATTTATAGAGGCCTTCAAGCAATCTTTACTGCAATAGCTTTGAAGAGGTGTGAAGTTCCATTACCTTTCCATTATGTTTATGCTTGGCTAGCTAACCATTTTGACACGCATTTTACACATGATATTGATGGAGATGCTAGAATGATTTCTTATAGTGGACAATGAATGGCCAAGTATTACAATGAAACTGAAGTCACTAAACTTTTATGGAAAGAAAAGCTTATTTGGGTCCAACTCATATAATGAAGAAAAACCTCATTTTAGAGGATAATGGCAAGTTATCTTCACAAAAAGTGGAACACTTCATCAGCCTTTATTCAAGCTTCTTGACTTTGCGGTATAAGAACCAATACTTCATTGAGTCATATAGCCTCTACAGTTTTAGTAGACAATTGGGTTATTGCCAAGTTCTTACTGGTAACATAGATATATCCTTTGCAAAAGTGTGTTTGGAAACAGTTGTATAGCTTTGGGAATCTTGCGTTCATTTAGCTAGTGGCGCTAAACTAACTGTTCCTTAAGTGAGACTTGATAGTCGTTTCTCTTATACTGAAGCATATAAGGATTGATGGAAAATGGAATGGTCAAAAGCTTTCCCTCAAGTTGAGATGCCGAAGTTAAAAGCAATGCCAAAATTATTGAAATCTTTAAAGTCTTCCCATTTGAAGAATTTAAATGTTGAGAAGAGTAAATGCACCCCTTTAAATCCCCCCTAAGAATCTACTATTGAGAAAGATAAGAGAGAAGAACCAATTATGTTGAAGCTGAAACCACAAGCAGCTGCTGGCACTTCTACAAAGAAAGATTCCCTTATAGAAGCTAACGATGAGTCAAATCCCTCAAACAATGACATCTCTACTCAAGTTGCAACAACTCCAAAAATAACTGAAGATGCATTGAATTCCCACTCCAATCAAAGGTGTTATAAAAGAGATATGCTTAATTCATCTCCTTCAAATGAAAAGTAGCATGATTCTAACCGTTGTTGGAAGAAAATAAAATGAAATAATCAGGCTTCATCAATATAATAATTTTATGATGTTGATGTCCCGGTAAGCTTTTTTTTTTTTTTTTCAACTTTTTTAACCTCTTTTTTTTACTCCAATCTTTCGAACTTTGTTTTGCAAATCTCTTATTGTAGTTACGCTTCAATGATGTGATTTGTGATGATGAACCTTGTGCATTGCCTTTAGATAGCATGAGTTCTACACTTGGGCCAGCTTCTTTCAATCTTCCCTTAATTACTTTGAAAGATCTTGATGGAAATCCTCCATTGAAAAAATCAAGCACTAGTCATTACGGCGACAAACCATGAGATGCTCATTAAATAAAGAAAATGAGTTGCCTTGCTACTTCTGAAATGTCTGCATCTTGTGCTAATGATTTTATGATTGACTGTCGCTGTAACGTTTCAGTAATGGCATGGAAAGGATTAAGAGCCAAAATTGGTCGAACTTCTACAACACATGTTCCTTCCCTTGTTGAAAAAGCCCATATAATATTTGATGGTATTGAAAAAGGAGAAGGATTTGATGCCACCATCTTAAGAGAGCAATTCGCAGGTTACCTCCAACTTGTAAATGATTTCTTACAACTGAAATCATCTTTTTCTTCAAGTGTTTCTTCAGAATTTTAGCTAAAGGAATTAGAGAAGTTAAGAGGGCAACTGGATGATTCTTTAAATATTAAGAAAGAGGTAATTGCCAATACTTCATTTCTAGAGGATGAACTTGTCAAAATTGAGGAAGAACTAGCCAGGCTGACTTCAAGGAAGAAAGTACTTGAGTCCTCCTTAGAAGGTATGAAAAGTGATGTCTTGGAGAAACAAAGCATGGTTTCTCAAGTTCTTGAGGACATATCCAAAGATGAAGCTATGTCAGTCCGTAGTGAAGAAGATAAGCAATCTCTCTCTAAGTTGCAAAACCTACTTTCTGATAAGCGCAACGAGTTGGAACACTTGAATGGAATCCATAGAAGCTTTTTTTTTAGACTTTGCTTAATCTTTTTTTTAAATGTAATCAAATTCCTTCATTATTAATAAAATTTGATTTCATTAATTACTCGTCACACTTATCCTTTTCGCTCAATTTTTGATTTTTTTTTTTTTTACGACTGTATTTAGCAAAATACTAAGTTGCCTACGTACCTTCTTTTTTGGAAGGATAAAGTCATAACATAGTTTAATTATAAAAGATTTTCTTTTTTTTTTATGTGTGTGTGACTGAACTTAGTATAATACTAAGCTACCAACGTACCTTCCTTTTGGAAGGATCAAGTCATAATGCAGTTCAATTACAAGAATTTTTTTTTCCTTTTTTTTATTATTAGCCGTTCACAGTTTTAGCTCGTGCGGGCTAGGAGCGTTGTCAAGCATCAAGGCGTAGCATCTCTTCAAAAACTTATCGTTGATTGGCCCGATTTGCAGTCCATCTTGATCAATTACCTTGTATACTCCATTTGAGTAGACTTCTTGAACTATATAAGGTTCGTCCCAATTTGAAAGGAACTTATTACCCTTATGTCGTGACATGATTATCGGTCTTCTCACTACTAGAACCAGATCACCAACTTGAAAAGAGCGAATTTGCACCTTCTTATTAAAAGCTTTGCACATGCAGGCTTGATAACACTCCAACCATTGTTGCGCTTCAAGTCATCTCTTATCTAGTGCTTCTAACTCTTGTAGGCAAAGCCGAGCATTATCTTCATTAGAGAGACCTTCCTGAATGGTAATTCTCAAAGATGGAATTTGTTGTTTGAGAGGGAGAACAACTTCTACACTATAAATAAGCGAATATGGAGTTACTTGAGTTGATATTCTATATGTAGTTTGATAAGCTCATAATGCTTCCCCTAACCTTTCATGCCAATCCTTTTTTGATCGATTAATTATTTTCTTGAGAAGTTTGCCTAGGTTTTTATTGAATGCCTCTACAAGCCCATTTGCTGGTGCATTATACATGGACGAATTATATTGCTTGAACTTAAATTGTTCACATAACTTGTCCATGGCTTTATTGTAGAACTCCCTACCATTATCAGTTATGATGTATCGAGGCACACCAAAATGATAAATGATGTTCGTTCTAATAAAGCTCACCATAGTCTCCTTGACTTCTTTGTATGGAGCAGCTTCAGCCCATTTTAAGAAGTAATCAGTAGCAGCGAGAATATATAGGTGTCCACTTGAACTTTTTGGAAGCAGCCCTATAACATACAATCCCCAAGCTTCGAAAGTCCATGATGCTACTATTGGGTGAAGCAGTTCAAGTAGTTGATGAATTAAATTTGCATGAAATTGAGACTCTTAACATCTTTTGGCGTAATTCATATAATTCGTTACCATCATTGGCCAATAGTACCCCATCCTTTTGATTTGAAAATGCAACTTCGGTCAGCCTAGATTGACGCGCACCACAAACACCTGACTGTGCTTCTTCTAAAGCTTTAATAGCTTCTTCATCTCTAATGCAAGGTAAGAAAACTCCATCAAAAGAGCGACGATAAAACGTTTTGAAGTTTATGAAGCGAGAAGCCCGATGCCTTATTTAGCTTTTTTCTTTCGATCATCTGGCAATTTTCCTTGCTCTAGATAATTGACAAGCGGTTGTCGCCAATCTTCCTTATCAATTTGATTAACGGAGACAACATCCACTTCTTTGAGTTCAACATCCAACATAGGCAGTATTACCCATCTTTTGCATATTGGCACCTTCACTTCTACATCTAGCAGCGCCAGAGTTGATGCCAAATTTGCTAAAGAATCAGCTTGACGATTCTCTTTTCGCAATATATTCTCGATGGAAGCACTGTCAAAATCAAAGAGAAGTTTAACAGCATAGTTAAAGTAAGGCAATAATTTTGGCTTTCTTACTTCATACAAGGAGAGTACTTGATTGATAACTAACTTTGAATCTCCAAAAACCCTCAAGTTAGATATTTCCATGTCAATCGCCATTTCTAAGCCAAGTATCAAAGCCTGATATTCCACCACATTATTTGAACACCTCTCGACTAAGTTGAACGCGAAAGGTAAAATTTCTCTTTCTGGAGTGATGAAAACAACTCTGGCTCCTACACCCATTTGACTGGATGCACCATCAAAGAACATTCTCCAAGGTTATGAAACTTCAACAAGGAAAACTTCTTCGTCAGGCAACTCTTCAGAGAACTTCCAATCATTAGGAATAGGATGGTTTGCAAGGAAATCAGCAAGACTTGCCCTTTTGTTGCTCTTTGTGGGATGTACATTATATCAAACTCTTGAAGCAATAGAGCCCACTTCGCTAGTCTTCCAGACAAGATTGGTTCGATCATCAAATATTTGATGGGATCAGCCCGTGAAATCAACCGAACTGAATGAGCCTAAAATAATGCCTTAGTTTCTTTAGAGCAAACATTAGCGCTAAATACATCTTTTCGATTAGCGAATAGTTCAACTCAACACCAATTAGCATTCGACTGAGATAATAAAGTGCGTTTTCCTTTCCTTCATCATTTTCTTGTGCTAATAATACTCCCAAAGAGCATTCTTGAGTAGCAATATATAAAATGAGGGGACGCCCTTGTATTGGCGCTCTAAGCACAGGTGGATTCATCAAATATGACTTAATGCTTTTAAAAGCATTACTACATGCTTCATCCCATTCGAAAGGAACTCCTTTTTTCATGAGTTGACTGAATAACTAACATCGACCGGCTAGATTTGAAATAAACCTTCAAATGTATGCCAATTTCCCTTGTAAGCTTTTGAGTTCGTGAATTTTTTGAGGTTCTGGCATTTTGACGATTGCCTCAATTTTGGATTGATCAATCTCAATTCCTTGATGTCTCACAATAAACCCTAAAAACTTTCCTGAAGAGACTTCAAATGCACATCTTAAAGGAATCATCTTCCACTGAAATTTACGTAAGCATTGAAATACTTGTCGAAGATCCTGGATGTGGTCGGTTGCTTTCTTTGACTTTACAACTAGATCATCAACATGGCACTCAACATTTTTGTGAAGCATGTCATCAAAGATTTTTTGCATCGCTAGTTGATAAGTAGCACCAGCGTTCTTCAATCCAGAAGGCATAACTATATAGCAATATATGTCTTTCGGCGTTCAAATGTTGTCGCCTCTGCATCCTTGATAGCCATTAGGATTTGATTATAGCCAGATGAGCCATCCATGAAGGAAAGTTGTTCATAACCAGTTGTGGCATCCACCATAATTTCAATGATAAGAAGAGGAAAGTCATCCTTTGGACATGCATTGTTTAGATCTCAAAAATCTACACAAATTCTTAATTGCCCATTTTTCTTCTTGACAGGTGCAATGTTTGATATCCAAGTAGGATATTTGACTTCCCTTATGAAACTGGCATCAATGAGTTTATTGACTTCAGCTTCAATCAGTGGGATCAACTCCAAATGAAATAGCCTTTGAGCTTGTTTCACTGGCTTCACCTCAGGTTTGATTGCCAAGTTGTGGACTGCTACCTTAGGATCCAATCCCGACATCTCTTTATAAGACCATGCAAATACATCTCGATACTCCTGAAGTAATTAAACATACTCCATCTCCTACTCAGATGATAAATTTGCACTAAGGAAAATTGGGCGAGGATCTTCCACAGTTTCGAGATTGATTTCTTTCAACTCATCAATTGTAGCTTTATTCTCCTCCTCTAAAGCCAAAGGAGCATCCTCAACACTTCCCTCAATAGGATCTTGATCTTGATCCTTGTCGTGAAAAGTAATATGGCTAACCATCAATACATTAAGTTTTTCTTCCTTAGATTGATGAGAGACTTGGCCAGTTATAACCACAGTATTGGGTTTTGCCTTCAATGTGGACCCCATGGTCACCACCCACTCAGTTTTTCTTTTCATTCAAGAGGAGATGTTGCTACACAAGTCATTGTAGTCTATAGCAACAGCAGATTGCTTCTTCTTGTTCTTCTTTCCTTTACTTGGCTTTGAAATCCCAAGTCTTTGGCGAATGGAGGTTTTACTGCTTTCAGTCTTTGCACCTTCTAGAGTTCTAATTTTATTGAAGACCGAAATACGATTAGAAGAAACTCCTAATCGACTAAAAATAGAAGGTCTTGAGACCTAGCGTTTTGTCTCCTCTACTTCTTCAATAGTAATGTGATTAGAGGTTTCTCCATCTGCACATATCAATTGCTAAAGATTTAGACAGTCGATCTTTGTAATTCAAATTGAGACTTCTCCATCTTTCGATGTAGTCAATCACAGATTCCTCCTTCCACTGGCGAGTAGTTGTGAGTTCAATCATGCTAACTATATGTTTGGTGCTGTAAAAGCAATTGAGGAACTCCCGCTCCAGTTGTTCCCAGCTATCAATGGAACCCGGCTTGAGATCCATATACCAATCAAAGGCATTTCCTTTTAGGGACTGAATGAACTATTTAATGAGTAGATCACCATCCGTGCCAGCATTGTTGTAAGTTTCCACAAAGTGGGCTACGTGCTGTCTCGAATTTCCCTTTCTATAAAATTATTAAAACTTGGGAGGTTGGTAATTTGATGGCATCCTCATCATGTCGATCCTTAAAGTGTATGGCTTTGAGTAGGTGTAAGAAGGTAGCATCATAGTCTCCAACTGATCTTTCAAGGCCTCTTTAATAAGCTCCTTTAATTGAATAGTTGAGATTGAGCCATCAGCAGCAAGTTTGACACCCTTTTCTGCGATCTCCCTTGATGGCATCTCTTTTGGTGGTAGGATAAACCCCTTTGATGCAGACTCATCCTTTTCAAACATCTAACTCTTCCCAGTCATGCTATCCAACCTGCTTATGAGATAAGCAATTTGGTTGTCTTTCTCTTAAAGAGCATGATTGAGATCTTCTAGTTGCAACTTCAGAGCATCCAGTTCTTCTATTGATGTAGTTCTAGTCATCATAACAGACATGATATCAGAAGAGTTTGCTGCTGAAGCAGTCGATCGCTTTTGCAGAGCACCTTTCTCAACTGACTCCACCCAAATTGGTGAGGCAACAACGGTTTGTCGAGAAAGAGGAGTCATTTTTGCATAAATTTCTATGACAGTCTTTGTCTTGACATATGCATCAGCACTCGAGTCAACTGTTGAACCGACACTGAGAAAATTTGAAGCGCCAGTTTATGCGGCTTTTGAGGTCACAATGATCTTTCTTGGTGCCATCAAATCTTTTAGTTGATTTGTTGAAACTTCAAGAATTGCAAAGCGAAGAAGTGAGAGGTAGAGATGTCCCATCGAGTGTGCTAGAAATTTGTCAGCATAAAATTTATTCCTGAAATTTAAGAAACAAAAATCCAAAATACAACTTATATTTGTAAAAAGCAAAAACAATCTCTAGTGTGCAATCTCCTATTACAATGAAGATTATCCTCTGATTCTTCTATTTGTCGGGAGCATGATTCAAGGGTTAAAGATTTAATCTTGAACGTGATTCAACAGCCAAAAGACTTGTCAAATTGATGTAGAACGAATGTCTGACGATTCAAGGGTTGTGGAGACTTGATCTTGAATTGACATAGAACTTTACTTCTTGAACTTGAGAGAGAACTTTCGTAGTCTTGAGTTCGACAGAGCTTCAAGGCTTCTTTTTTGTCTTTTTCTCTATGAGTCTTTGTGTGTGTCCATATGTGAAGAGGGACCTCCTATTTATAGAGATTTCAGGGGGTCCCGTTACCAAGTATGTAATTTGATTGGTCCACTTGGCAAGCTCTAATTGGCTACTGCTGCATCACCTAACTTATGTGGATGTCTGACTTATTAGCCAAGATTTAATTTAATTGGTCCACTCGGCTAATTTTTATTGGACTTTACTACATTATTTATTTATGAAGTAAATAATATTTATCCAATAATTTTATTTTAATAACCATTTAAATATTTTGATCGATTATTAAAATAAATTATTTAGTTTAACTAATCAATAATTTAATTGACTAATTAAATAATTGGGTAAATAATTAAATTAACTTAAATAAAATTTAGGTGTCTACACTCTCATCTTTGTCAAATATAACATTCAACTTGGATTAAGACAAGCAAAAAAGGAGCAAAGAGATAAGACATATAATACTATCTATTTGGGTGATATGGAGTCCAATGATGAGTGGATCATTGAACTAGAGGAATCATGTCTATCTAAAAACAATTTATGGATGAATATGAATGAGTGTTTTGAAGATGATGCAGGAATTAGACCAATTAATAAGAGGAAACGAGGTATTATAACTCACACTTGTTTAATTTATAAAAAAAATATTAAGAAACAAATTATGAACTCTAAATTTTATTATTTTATATAATTCATAGTTCATTTTATTTATATAGGGCCAAGAAAGTTGAAATTTGATAGAAAAGAGAAAAAAAAGCTCTTGTTGTGAAATCCCGAACCGACAAAGCGATCATAAGAGGGCGGGTAGAGCAGGGCTCTTGGCAAGCTTCTAGGATGGCAGGCTAGCTAGAGTAGTGGAATGAGGGACAAAGGAATGAATCGAATCATATATCAAAAAGGGGGTAACTAATCGTCAGAGGCGCCTTTTGGTGGAATGGTTGGAGAGTTGGAAGAACTCTAGGGTTAAGCGTGCTTGCTTGACAGAAATCCTAGAATGGGTGACCTCTTAGAAAGTTCCCATTTCACCTGCGGGACAAAACTGTGCGGGTCTTGCCGATCTAGTATGGGATGGATCCGGCTTAATCCAAATCGAACAATTCCTCTAGTGGTTGGAGTCAGGGCGTTACAATTCTTTCATGTATTCATGCTACGGAGATATAGATCGGATCCTTCACATATGATTTCAACTGAGTCTATCACTATTGAGCCGGATTTGACGTATGGGGAGGAACCCATAAGGATACTTGCTAGAGAGGTTAAAGAATTAAGGAATAAGAGAATACCTCTAGTGAAAGTCCTATGGAAGAACCATAAGACAGAGGAGGCTACATGGGAGAGAGAAGATGATATGCAACAACTGCATCCTCAGTTATTCATATCAAGAAAATTCGAGGACAAATTTCTTTTAAGGGAGGAGAACTGTAACAGACTATTTTTCAATGTTGTTGATAGTGATTTACCGGTCCATGAATAGTACCATCGGTCCGGGACTTGGTATTATTTTACTCTAAAAAAATTACTACATGTGTCTAATATGTTATTTAATATTTTTGGAGCATGTTTGCATGATTTAGGTGGGTAGAAAATATTTCGTGAATATTTTTTGTGAATTAAGACATTTATTGAATACTGATTTTTAGTGTACTATACTAAGAAATAATTGAGGAATAGTTTTGTGGAGTTAATTTAATTAATTGGTGGAGTTAAATAATATTTGGAAGAGAATTATTTGAGGAATATTTAGAGTTGTTGGATGAGATTACTTAGGACTTGATCTTAGCCATTCATTTGGCATAAAATTAGGAAACAAAGTTTGACTTTGCCACTTCAAGTTACCACTCATTAAGCAACTGTTTCTCTTTCTTCTCTTCTTCTTCTCCAATGCCACTTCTTTTTCTTCTTCCTCTTCCTCCATTTTCTTTCATTTTCTTACTTCTAAACCACCACTAAACCACCAATTAAACCATAGAATAGTAATTAATTCTTAAGGATTAAGTAGTAGAAGTTGAAATTTGGAGTTCCTAAATCTTGGAATTTGGAGTTGCCATTGAAGAAGGTAAGTTTTGGTTTTTAAGTTTTATGATTTAATTAGTAGAATTCAAGGTTTAGGCATAGGATTAATGCACTAAATCATGTTGCATTCACTTTCTTTGTTAATTTTTTATTTTAATGGATATTTTTCCTACTTTGAAGAAGTGGAAGAACCTTCAACTAAAGGCAAGGAGAAGGCCAAAGAGTAGAGGTTTTAAGCTTTTTAAAGCTTCTTTTTAAGGTTAGTGCAATAATACTTTCAATTCTCTTTCAAATTCTTTATGTTGCAATTTTTTGGTTTTTAATGATTTTTGAGGAAATGTATGAATTGAGTTAGGGAAATGTATTGTGATTGTTTTAATGTGATTTTACATGCTTAATAAGCATAATGGAATGCTTGGAAGAGAAGGAGAGCACTCCCTTCCCTTTTCCCTTCCTTGGCAGAACCCACCTTAAAAGAAGGGTTTTAATTTTTATTCTTGCTTTTGTTCTCCTTTGATTGTAAATGTGTTTTGAGATGGATTTTCTTTAAATAAGTGTGGTTATTTTGGAAAGAAATCATTTTTCCATTGTTTTGGAAGAAGAGGCTGAACCTTAGTAAGGCAAAGGGCCTATGTGTTTCTTGATTTTTTTTTTAAGCTTGATTTTAACTTAAATGAGTTTGTTTATAAGTAATTGGTGATGGTTTAAAGCTTTAATTTGAATTCTAATGTCTTAGCATTTTTCATGACTTAAAGAAGGTTTTTAAATGGTAAAATGAGTTTTATGGTTAAGTGTTTAAAGTAATGGATTTAATGATTTTGAGTTAGTGATTAAGGCATTTGATGGAGGAAGCTTTTCCTCTTTTGTTTCCATAAAGAGGCCGAACATTGTTTAGTAGGTAAGGTATGATTTTGGTCTTTTAAATGTTGATTTTAAAGTAATTTAAGCTATGTGTATGGAGGCATTATGGAAGTAAAGTTTTATTTGGAATATTAATTGATTTTGTTGGATTTTACAAGTTGTAAGTAAAGGAATCTTGAAATACTAAGTATTAAATTGTGAAATATTTTGCTAAGGGATTTGAATAAGAAATAAGATTAATTATGGAAGGATGGTTTTGATTTGGGCTCTGCTATGCATAATTGACATGTGGTGTGATGAGATATATTCGACATGTGAGCATATTCGAGTTATCAGCCCGTTTCATTATGTGAAGCTATTATCATATGCTAAGGTTATCAGCCATTATAAATAGGCAGACGTGCTTATTATGTGATAGAGGTGGCGCTTCCACAGGCCACGATCAAATCTGCTTGCATTCATTCTATTTTAGTACAAGCCTTAACTAAGAATGAAATTTTATTTTGCTATAGAAGAATGAGGACCTATTTCTATTTATAATCTTCTTATAGTTTTCAAAGTGTTCAAATTTAATTTATGCGATTTCGGTATTTAATTTATATAATTTGAGTATTTTAAAGCATTTTCGAGACTTGCTTTTTGGCTATTCTTGTTATTTAAAATTGTTGGTTATTTAGCACCACTGAGTGTTCCACTCAGCACGTTGATTTTTATCACGCGCAAGTTAAGAGCGGAGGACGCTATTCAAGACCAAAAGTGTAGCATTAGAGTAGATATACCATTTTGGGTAGGATATTTTGTGAATGATAATTTTGGCATGTATATAAATGTTGTAATGATGAAGGTTGTATATAATAAGTTTGTAATTTATTAAGAGTTGTGATTAATTAAGTAATAACATTTTATTATATTTGGGTGTATGATTATTATTAAATATTCTTGAAATGAATGGGTTTATAATATTGATGAGGAAACCTAAGTAAAATGGATGGATATTTAGAAGTGCTTGTGATATGTTGTGTTGAATTGGAGTTTTGGGGTTTGGAGAAATTATACTGGAAGTGTGTATATTTTTTTTATGTGGCAAGTTAATTTTTAGGGGAAACTCTTGCAAAATTTTTCGTAGGAATTTTCGTAAATATCATTTATAAATTTGTAATTACTTGCCTCCTTATAAAAATCTAACAACTTCTAATATGTGACCTAGAGTTAGTAAGTGATATAAGACGGTACTCTAGCACTGAATGTGGCATCCGCCGTCTAGTTCTCCGAGATTAGGCGACGGGTGTTACAAGTATGTACCATCTTATTACTATAGAGAAATCCACCAATAACTACAAAGACTTACACAAGGGTCTAGATCAGTGGAGGATTATCATAAGGAGATGGAGATGCTTTTATTCAAGGGTAATATTGAAGAAGATTATGAAGTGACATAAAAGAGATTTCTAACTGGTTTGCATAAAGAAGTTGCTAAAGTTATCAAAATGTAACACTTTGTGACAATGGAAGACATGGTAAACATTGCCATTAAGGTGGAGAGACAACAAAAGCAAAAGTGGAAGTCCAAAGCTGTTTCAACTTCCAACAACAAATGGAGCTCAAAGTGAAGTAAG
Source organism: Jatropha podagrica (assembly GCA_947857235.1). Taxonomy (NCBI): domain Eukaryota; kingdom Viridiplantae; phylum Streptophyta; class Magnoliopsida; order Malpighiales; family Euphorbiaceae; genus Jatropha; species Jatropha podagrica. Next base: position 119,086 of record CANUEP010055702.1, on the reverse strand, counting down.
AATGATAAAAAAAGGAGAAGAGCTTAATCTTCTAAGAGAACAGCCATGATGCAAGTAAGGAGAAAACTTCCACTCCTTCAAAAGGTAAATTTGAAATACCCTATAAACCTCCTAGACTTAGAGATATACAACGCTTTAAGTGTAAGGTCTATGGACATTATCAATCTGAATATGTAAATAAAAAGACAATGTTCATTAAAGGTGATAAGATAGTGTTTGAATCTGAAAGTGGTAATGAGTCAATGGTAGTGAATCTAGTATGCCACCTTTAGAAGATCGTTTTGATGATGAATATGTTGTTCAAGGAGAATCTTTGGTAACTAGGCGTGCATTGAACTTAAACGTAAAAGAAGATAGCCTAGAACAAAGAGAAAATATTTTTCACACTGGATGCCATGTAAGGGGTAAAGTTTGTTGTGTAATCATTGATGGGGGTAGTTGCACGAATGCTACTAGCACCACTTTAGTTGATAAATTGGAACTACAATGCAAAAAACACCTTAGACCTTATAGGCTACAGTGGTTAAATGATTGTGGGGAGGTAAAGGTTACAAAAAGGGTTATGGTGTCATTTTCCATTGGCAAGTATAGTGATGATATATTATGTGATGTTGTACTTATGAAGTTTGGTCACTTATTGTTAGGAAGACCATGGCGATTTGATAGGCATGCAATACATACTGGATTTACAAATAGGTACACTTTAGTGCATAATGGGTCCAAAATCACACTTGCACATTTATTGCCCAAAGAAGTTTAGGATGATGAATTGAAGTTACAATCTTCAATTGGGAATTCTGGTGGTGAGAGATAGAAAAATTTAGTAAGAAAAGAGGCCAGTAATGATAAAAAGAATAATGAAAGAAAAGGCCTAATGGTGAGTGACTGCACAGGTGAGAAAAATAAAGTGGGTTGTGCAGGAGAGAAAAAGTTAGTTGAGAGAAATGAGGTAAAAGAAGAGTTGAGAGAAAATCAAAGGAGTGAAGAGGTTAAGAAGTGTACATTTTATGCAAAAGAAAGAGAATTGAAGAGTACTTGTCTAGGCAAGAGGGCTTTAGTGTTGATTCGATTTAAGAAAGTTTCATTCTTTGAAATTAACCCTAACTCCAATTTGTCTAGTGCTTTTATGACTTTGTTATAGGACTTTGACGATGTGTTCCTTAAAGAACTCCCATCTGGTTTACCACCAGCAAGAGAAATTGAGCATCAAATTGATTTTGTCCTTGGATCTCAAATTCCAAATAGACCCGAATATAGAAGTAATCGAGAGGAAACCAATGAATTAAAAAGGCAAGTTGAGGAGCTTTTAGAGAAGGGACATATCAGGGAAAGTCTTAATCCATGTGTTGTACCTATTCTGTTGGTGCCAAAGAAGAATGGAACTTGGTGCATGTGCATTGATTTTAAGGCAGTTAATAAGATCACGGTAAAGTATCGCCATCCTATTCTAAGTTAGATGATATGCTTGATGAGTTAAATGGAGCTTGTATGTTCACTAAAATTGACTTAGCAAAGGGTTATCATCAAATTAGGATGGAAGAAGGTGATGAGTGGAAAACTACATTCAAAACAAAGTATGGTTTATATGAGTGGTTAATTATGCCTTTTGGATTAACTAATGCACCTAGCACCTTCATGAGATTAATGAACTATATTTTATGTGATTTTCTAGGTAAATTTGTAGTTTTATATTTAAATGATATACTAATATATAGCAAAAACTTAGATGATCATTTGATGCATGTTAGATTTATTTTGATTGCACTTAGAGATGCTAAGTTGATGAAAGAAGGTGATGAGTGGAAAACTGCATTCAAAACAAAGTATGATTTATATGAGTGGTTAGTTATGCCTTTTGGATTAACTAATGCACCTAGCACCTTCATGAGATTAATGAACCATATTTTATGTGATTTTCTAGGTAAGTTTATAGTTGTATATTTTGATGATACGCTAATATATAGCAAAAACTTGGATGATCATTTGATACATGTTACATCTATTTTGATTGCACTTAGAGATCCTAAGTTGTATGCTCACCTGAAGGAGTGCTCTTTTTGTTTGGATCATGTTAACTTCTTGGGTTTTATTGTGAGTGCATGTGGTGTTGAGGTAGACACTAAAAAGGTGAAGGTCGTTCAAGAATGGCCAAGACCTAAGAATGCAAGTGAGGTAAGAAGTTTCCATGGTTTAGTAAGTTTCTATAGACGCTTTGTTAAAGATTTCTCTAGCATTGTTGCACCACTAAATGAGATTGTCAAAAAGTTAATTGGCTTTAAATGGGGTAAGGAATAGGAAGAGGCATTTTGTTCATTGAAAGACAAGTTATGTAATGCTCATATTTTCGTTTACCTGACTTTAATAAAACTTTTGAGATTGAATGTGATGCTTCTAGGATAGGTATTGGTGCTATTTTGATGCAGAAAAGACATACCATAGCATACTTCAGTGAGAACCTGAGCAGAGGAAAGCTAAACTATTCCACTTATGATAAGGAGTTCTATGCCTTGTTATGAGCTCTTAAGGTGTGAAAACATTACTTGCTGCCAAAAGAGTTCGTGATTCATAATGATCATTAATCGCTTAGTTACTTGAAAGGACAAGGTAAGTTGAACAAAAGACATGGCAGTGGACAAAATATTTAGAAATTTGTCCAAATGTGATTAAATACAAGCAAGGGAAAGAAAATGTTGTTGCTGATGCACTTTCAAGGTGATATGCATTAATTTCAATGCTTAGTTCTAAATTACTTGTTTTTGAGCATTGTATGTTGATGATGTTGATTTTCATGAGATGTATAAAGCATGTGAAAGTGAAGCTTTTAATAATTTTTATAAGCATGATGGATATCTTTTTAAGGGTAAACAACTATGTATTCCAACATGTTCTATTTGTGAGCTACTTGTTAGGGAATCACATAGTGGGGGTTTAATGGGGCATTTTGATGTGCAAAAGACTTTGGATATGCGTCATGAACACTTTATTAGCCTAACTTGCGAAAATTTATTGAAAAATTTTATTTTGCATGTATAGATTGTAAGTATGCAAAATCTAAAACTATGCCTCGTGGTTTATATAGACCTTTGCTTATGCCTACTGAACCTTGGACTCATATTTCCATGGATTTTGTGTTGGGATTGCCTAGGACAAGGAAAGGTAGAGATAACATTTTTGTTGTAATGGATAGATTTATTAAAATGGCTCATTTTATTGCCTGCCATAAAACTAATGATGCAACAAATATTGCTAACTTATTCTTTGGTAATGTTGTACGTTTGCATGGTGTACCTAGAACCATTGTTTCTAATCATGATGCTAAGTTTCTAAGTCATTTTTTGTGTGTTTTGTGGAGAAAATTGGGCACTAAATTTTTATTTTCTACTACTTGTTATCCACAAATAGATGGCCAAATTGAAGTGGTTAATAGGATTTTAGGAACTATGTTGCATGCTATTGTTGGTAAAAATTTGAAAACTTAGGAAGATTATTTATCTTTTGTTGAGTTTGCATATAATAGGGCAATACACTCCTCTATAGGTTATTCACCTTTTGAGATTGTTTATGGTTTTAATTCTTTAACCGTGTTGAATTTGTTGCCTTTACCATTGAATGAGCTTACTAACTTAGATGGCGAAGTGAACATGGAAAAGGTTAAAACTATCCACCATAAAGCACATGAGCAAATTAGGCAAAAGAATAGGAAGTATGCATAAAGAGCAAATAAAGGGTGAAAGGAAATGGTCTTTGAACCTGGAGATTGAGTTTGGATTCACTTGAAAGAAAGATTTTCACAAAAGAGGATGTCTAAACTTGATGCAATGGGAGATGGACTATTCCAAGGTTTGGAAATTATCAACAATAATGCATACAAAATTTGTTAGGATCCCGTAATAAAATTACAAGAATAGTTACGATGCCAGAAAAATAAAATAGGTACACAGAAAAATTTACATAGTTCACCCTTGTTTTAGGGCTACGTCCATGGGACAAACTCCAAATGTTTTTCTTCCACTATTAAAAATAGTAGGTACACAAAGAGAATATTACAAAAATAGTGGCACTCAAGTGTTTCCTAAAAACACCCTAAAAATTATAAATATCACTATTTTTCTCTCTTTCCCAATTTTAGGACCCTCTTCCTAAAATATATTCTCTCCAACAGATTTATTAATCTGTGAGCTCTCTCTTCTTCTTATATTAAAACTAAAGAAAAACACTTCAATTATATGAACAATTGAACGTGTCTTTGCCTTTAATCTCGGTGCAATTTGCACATCTTATTCAAAAGTGGTTGTTCAACAACCTTAACTCTTTCTTCTCCTTTTTTTTTCTCTTCACTTTGGCATCGTCCTTTGAATAACAAGAGAAACGTGCTTCTTCTTTTTTTTTTTTCAAATATGTGTGTGTGTGGGTCCCACATGTTGGAGGGACCCCACAACAATTCTCTCCCTCCCAACTACATGGTGGGACTCTCCATTCCTATTGCTTTGACGCACAATTCGAACTTCTCATTTGGAACGACCTTTGTCAATATATCCGCAGCATTTCTGTCTGTATGGATCTTTCACAACTGAAACTGCTTCTCTTCAATGGCAAGTCTAAACCAATGATATCTTACATCAATGTGCTTTGTCCGTGCATGATACATAGTGTTTTTGCTCAAGTCTAACGCACTTTGACTATCACAATAAACTATATATTCTTCCTGCTGCATACCCAATTCTTGAAAGAATCGTTTTAACCAAAGCATTTCCTTTCCTGCTTCTGTTCCTGCAACGTACTCTGCTTCAGTCGTTGATAATGAAACACATTTTTGTAATCTCGACTGCCATAAAATAGCTCCCCCTGAGAGTGTAAATAGGTATCTTGATGTAGATTTTCTTTCATCAAGATCACCGGCCATATCTGCATTTGTGTAACCAACAAGTGCAGCCTTTTCACCTCCGAAAGTTAAACATAACTTTGAAGTTCCTCTCAGGTATCTGAAGATCCACTTCACTGCTTCCCAATGTGTCTTCTGAGGATTTGACAAAAATCGACTCACAACGCCAACGGCATGAGCGATATCTGGTCTTGTACACACCATTGCATACATCAAACTTCCGACCGCTGAAGAATATGGAACAGTTGACATATCTCCTTTTTCTTTCTCTATTAATGGGTAGGATTTCTTACTCAACTTAAAGTGAGCGGAAGCTGAGTGCTAACTAGTTTAGCATTCTTCATATTGAACCTCTCTAGAACTCGTTCAATATATTTTTCCTGCGATAACCATAACCTACAGGACTTTCTGTCTCAGATAATCTCCATTCCAAGAATTCGCCTTGTTGATCCCAAATCCTTCTGGTCAAATGCTTTTGACAAATCACTCTTTAACTTGCTAATCATGTATGCATCTAGTCCAACAATTAGCATATCATCAACATATAAGAGAAGGATGATAAATTTACCATCAGGGAATTTTTGGACATATACACAAGGATCTGCATCTGTCCTTTTGTATCCTTGATTCACCATGAAAGAATCAAACTTTTTATACCATTGTCGCGGTGCTTGTTTCAACCCATACAAGCTCTTCTTCAAGCGACAAACCATGTCTTCTTTTCCTTTGACCTTGAATCCTTCTATTTGTTCCATATAGATTTCTTCCTCTAGATCCCCATGCAAGAATGCGGTCTTTACATCAAGCTGCTCCAACTCAAGATTCAAATTGGCTACTAAACTTAGAACAACTCGAATAGAACTCATTTTCACTACTGGTGAAAAAATCTCATCAAAGTCAATACCTTTCTTTTGAGTAAAGCCTTCGATGACCAATCGAGCTTTGTATCTCACTAGCTTGCCATCATCTTTCTTCAATTTGTACACCCATTTGTTCTTGAGTGTTCTCTTCCCTTTTGGAAGTTTCACCAGCTCATATGTATCATTATTTTTCAAAGAATTCATCTCTTCTTGCATGGCCTTTCTCCAGTAATCTCTGTCTTTGCAAGATTGCACATCTTGGAAGCTCTTTGGCTCCCCCTCATCAGAAATCAAAATGTAATCAGAACTAGGGTACCTTGTTGATGGTTGGCGTTCTCTGGTTGACCTTCTTAACTGGGGTTCAACTTCTTCTGGTGGAATGGGGTTCTCTGGCTCCCCCTGCTCAACACCCTCTGCATCACTGTTATCATCTAAAATTGTCTCTTGATCCCTTATGACTGGCTCTTCTCCTTCTTCTCGTTCTGATTCTGGCATTCCTTCCCCTGTGGCATCATCTGTAGGAATGCTTCCTGGGTAATATCAACAATACCATCACTTGTGGATTCTTCACAAGTTGTATCTGCCACGATCTCATTCTCGTGGAATACTACGTCTCGGCTCAGGACTACTTTCTTTTTCACTGGGTCCCATAACCTGTAGCCAAACTCTTCGTCCCCATAACCAACAAAAGTGCAAGGAACTGACTTGTCATCAAGCTTTGATCTCTACTCCTTCGGAACATGCATAAATGCCTTGCAGCCAAACACCCTTAGGTGAGAGTATGAAATATTTCTACTTGTCCAAACTTGCTCTGTGATATCAAAATCTAAAGGTGCTGAAGGTAGTCAGTTGATTAGGTAGACAGCAGTATTTACAGCTTCTCCCCAAAATGGTTTAGGTAAGTTGGCCATTTTGAGCATGGATCTGACTCTTTCAATAATGGTGCGATTCATCCGTTCAGCAATGCTGTTGTGTTGAGGCGTACCAGGAACTGTCTTTTCATGCCTGATACCATGCTGCCAACAATAATCTCTAAACTCCTTAGAGATGTACTCACCACCATTATCCGTGCGCAAACACTTCAATGACACTCCAGTCTCCCTTTCTACCATCGCATGGAATTGCTGAAAGTGCTTGAATACTTGGTCTTTTGTGCGCAACAAATATATCCATGTTTTCTGTGAGAAATCATCAATGAAGGTAAGAAAATAACTACTTCCTCCAAGTGATTCTACTTCCATGGGACCACATACGTCAAAGTGTACCAACTCCAACTTATTGTCTCTCCTTCTAGAGCCTTTCAAAAAAGAGATACGATGTTGCTTCCCAAATAAACAATGATCACAAGGGTTTATTTTACCTTTGGCTAATGGTATGAGGGACTTCTTAGCCAATATATTCAACCCTTTCTCACTAACGTGTGCCAGCCGCCTATGCCACATAGTTGGTGAAGCATCATCTTCAACTGCATTCAGTTGACCAGCATATATTATTGCGTGAGTCTTATACAGCGAGCAACATAATTTTCCTCTCGCCACCACCAAAGACCCTTTGGTGAGTTTCCATTTACCGTCACCTGTATGATGGTGATAGCCTTCTTTGTCCAGTACACTCATAGACAACAGGTTCAACCGAAGATCGGGAATATGTCTCACATTTTTAAGTGTTAATGTGCATCTAACACTTGTCTTTATGTAGATATCACCGATTCCCATTACTTGCGAGACACTATTATTTCCCATTTTTATAGTGCCGAAATCCCCTGCTTTATAAGTGGAAAAATATTCCCTTTGAATTTGGAACACAGTGGTATGAAGCACCGGAGTCTACTATTCACTCGGTATCTGCATCTCCAACATGACAGCAATCTGCATCATGAGTAACTAAAGTCACGTCACTATCTTCTCCTGAGACTGAGACTGTAGCAGATGTATTTCTGTCATTCTCCTGTCTTCGGTCTGTATTATCCTATTTGAGTAAACGACAATTTCTTTTGAGATGACCCTCCTTACCGCAATGGTAACATTTTCTCATCTCTCTGGACTTGGATCTACCACCTGACTTTACATGCCCTCAACCTCTACTCTTGCTCCGGCCCCTATTCTCTGTGACAAGGGCTTGTGAACTGGTACTGGCAACATTTCTTCTTCGTAGTTCTTCATTTAGTAGTCTATTCTTTACCATAGACATCGTTACCACACCCTTTGGAGCTGAGTTACTCAATGACACCACAAGAGTATCCTAACTATCCGGTAAAGATCCCAACAGTAGGCATGCTTGCATCTCATCTTCTAAGGACATACCGCCAACTGCTAACTCAGTTACGAATCCTTCAAAATCGTTCAGGTGTTGTGTAATTGATCGTCCCTCTGACAGCTTCAAGTTCATGACTTTACGCATCATGAAGACTTTTCCTTGAGCATTCGTAGCCTCATACATATTCTCTAATTTCTTCCAGAGAACTTGGGATCTCTTTCATTTCTAACATGATTGTATAGGCTAGCATCTATCCATTGGCGTATTGTACCCAATGTTTGCTTTTTTAATTTCTCCCACTGCCTTTCTTTCATTTCTTCTGGCTTTGCACTATCACCTTCAATTGGATCGTACAGATCTTTACAATGAAGGTAGTCTTCCATTCTGAATTTCCACATTGAATAATTCGAATCCGTCAATTTGATCATTGCCCCGTCGTTTGCCATGTTGAATTCTAAATCTGATAAAATTTTACTATTCACAAAATTCACTATTCACGTGAATAGTAACTTTGACAAAATTTATCAACTTGGCTCTGATATCACTTGTTAGGATCCCGCAATAAAATTACGAGAATAATTACGATGCCAAAAAACTAAAATAGGCACACAGAAAAATTTACGTGGTTCACCCTTATTTGTTTTAGGTCTACGTCCACGGGACAAACTCCGAATGTTTTTCTTCCACTATTAAAAATAGTAGGTACACAAAGAGAATATTACAAAAATAATGGCACTCAAGTGTTTCCCAAAAATACCCTAAAAATTATAAATCTCACTATTTTTCTCTATTTTCCAATTTTAGGACCCTCTTTCTAAAATATATTTTCTCCAACAGATTTTATTAATCTGTGAGCTCTCTCATCTTCTTCTTATTAAAACTGAAGCAAAACACTTTAATTTATAGGAACAATTTAACGTGTCTTTGCCTTTAATCTCGGTGCAATTTGCACATCTTATTCAAAAGTGTTTGTTCAACAACCTTGACTCTTTCTTCTCTTTTTTTTTTCTCTTTACTTTGACATTGTCCTTTGAATAACAAAAGAAACGTGCTTCTTTTATTTTTTTTTCAAAATGTGTGTGTGTGGGTCCGACATGTTGGAGGGACCCCACAACACTAAGAGCAAATTCTTTGAAAAATTAATGTCAGCTGAAAGTAAAATGGCCAGTCCCATGACCAACTTCAACATATAAAGAACGATTAGTGGGAAGGCAGTGAAAATTCGCGGAGGATGGACCTGTGGGTCATTGGTCATAAAAGTTACTGGGGAAGCTGAGTGGAAAACACCTTCACAGCCCTCAACAGCAGCGTCAAAAGATCCTTCTTCCAATAAATCAGCTTTAAACAAATGAAGTCTTTCCTTGGCTCCATCGAGTGCAAGTAAGTGTGCAGTTTTCTTGGCATCATCTGCGATATATATAATACAGATCAGAATGCAGCTGAAATAGGAATTTAGCGAAAACACTACTTATCCTACTGAAAGCAACACGGTAACAAAATACAATAAAATAAAGAAAAGATTATAGGTCATCAAAATTGTACTACTTTTCTTGCATAAAATCAATCTCCCTCTCCTTTTTTGCTATTAATTTCCTGTGCTTGATTATACAAAAGATTGATGAAATTAAGTCATTTGTACTTGATCCAAGTGAGGACTCTTATAAAATACATCCTTTGACAAGCAAATTGCAGCATATAAAATTCTCGGTAAAAAACAAAACCCACTTCGAGATTGCTACAGAATAAAGCTGCAATTAAGTTCCCTTGAAAATTCCTTCCTTTTCTTTTTTGAGGAAAGTTCGAGCCCAAAATAAAAAAGTTCAAAAATAGAATTTGGAAGCGAAAGCACAGAAATTACTGTTCGATCAGAATTCAAGAGGAGGGACTTACTCGGGTCACGAACTGTGGTTTTGACAGTGTAACCACTTTGAAGCAATAATTTGACAAGCCATGAAGCTATGTAACCTGATCCACCACTTACACATACTATCTTCCCTTCTCCACTCATTTCCTTATCTGGGTAATATAAAAGTTGGAAACTTTGCAAATAAAACTGGAAAAATAACTGTTTTGCAGATAATTACCAACAATTTTATCTTCAACCTTTCAATAGAACCCTTTTTCTCCAATCAAAATTAAAAAAATGTTTCCTCTTGCAAACGAGGTTGAATCAAATCTCCATCTCTCCGCTCTGCAGATCTCTGTCTCTGGTTATATTTTTCAGTACTATTTAAGACCCAAGAGCTGATACAGTGTACACATTTTTACCACACACATGGTTATACATACATATATACGTATGTACTTGGCGGTTTTCCTGTCAGAAAAGAACATTTCTTTTATTGAACAAAAAAAGATTTCCTGTCAAATACATTTCTTTGTTTGCTTTTGTCTGGTAGGATGAAGTCTTATCCAATGACATTCACTCATGAATTAAATCAACCTAAAAATAAATTTTTATTAAAATAAAAATATTTATGATCTTTTCTGAAAAATAAAATGAAAATAATTTTTAAGAAATCTATCTCTTAATAGTTTAATATGCAGATGAACCTGAACATGGGCAAGTTTAATCCGTTTAATAATAGTCATTTTGCCCTTTGAATTTGAGAATTTACAACTAAGCCAAAATCAATTTTTTATACAATTATTATCTCAATATCCATTGAAAATAAAATAAAACAATAATTTTTAATAGTTCTAACTAATCAAATTTATGAAGAGGTAATTGTATAAAAAATTAATTATAGAACAAACCGCAGAGAAATAGAAAAATATTACTTAATAATGTTACAACTTGTCCCAAGATATGGATGTTACTCCAACTAGTCAGAGGATCTTGATTCTTGTTGTCTACGAAAAAACAAAAATGAAAAAAATGCAAAAGAACAAACACAGAGTTCAAGAATTCGCTACAAAAAAGATGCCTTAAGCCTTTTGGATTGGATCATACACCTAATAGACAAAGCATCTACACAACTGAGAATTAACAGCAAGAATTATAATAATTTTCGAAGCATCTGATCTAAGTTTTGCAGCCATAAACTTGACCTGTTCTGTTAGGCTTTTCTGATAAAATAGAAAATTAACAAAAAAAAAAAAAGGAAAGAAATTTATTCCAAGAAAACAATCTGCATCACAACAATTCTGGACTCACAACAATTTGGGGTTCATCAACAACAACAAATCTAGTGTCAAACAGAAAAAAAAAAAAAAACGTAACTGTAATGCAAACAAAAATTATTTGCATTTCTCATCTTCTTGAATGTATAGTTTGAATCAGAAACTAAGAAATCCCTTCTCTTTCAAGCATTCAATGGTGTCAACAACACTGACCTCAAAGGGAGTGAAGTTGACACCCAACCTTTTTGCTTTCTCCTTCGAAATCTCATATTTCGAGACAGAAGGCTTGTCATCTTCACATCTGCCATGCAAGGAAAAAAAAAGAACAAATTACGAATCCCTTTATCACTAAGTACAATGATATAAAATAACAGATTGATCTTGCAGTCAAGCACAGGCTCAAATTAGTCTCCTTTTATGGAAAATTTGACATGTTATACTCAAAAAGACTCGTAGTGCTAATAACTTACTTCTCAGGAAGATGCAGAGTAGGGTACTGCTCATGAACAAGCTTCAAGAACTCAGAAAAATGTACCACTCTTCCTGATAAACAATATCTGCCATTAGCTGAAGGTAGTTCCAGAGCTTGAATATGCGCTAATGCAACATCTCTAACATCAACAAATCTGTATATTGTGTTTGGAAATGTTTCTCCTGCAGACAAAAAAATCCATAATTACTGCTCTGTACACTCAGATTTCTCACAGAATTCGAAATCATAATATTTTGAAGAAGGGTACCATTCATGTAGTTCAGAATCAACTGCACAGTGAGATTTACAGTTGACTGTAAGAAAGGACCGATCACAAAACTAGGATGTAGTGTAATCATGTCAAGTCCATTTTCTTTTGCAAATTTCCATGCGGCCTCCTCAGATATGGTTTTTGCATATAAATATAAAGGCTGGAAACCCATATATGGAAAATATTATACATATGAAATGATTAACCAAAAAGACGTAAACTGTGTTCTTGATAATGATACATGAGTAAAGTACTGATAAATTAGGCCTTATGTGCACACCTCTATTGACTTGCAATAAACAGGATCTGAGAACCAAGACTCATCAATTATGACATCAGACGTCAAAGGTTTTCCATTGAAAATAACTGAAGCCATTGAAGATGTTATGATCACTCTCTTGACAGAAGTGAATTTCACACATGACCTGAGAACATTTATTGTTCCCTTTACTGCAGGATCAATCAATTCTGCCTGAAATATTAGTGAACTTAAACATAATTAAAAATCTTTGGCATAACTAATATTTATGTGTAAGTAAAATGAGGAAAGAGTTTGGTTTTAATCATCCAAAAGATTACCTGTACATCATTTATATGATATAATGGACATGCTGTGTGAAATACACCTTCACATCCATCAACTGCAGAATCAAAAGATCCTTCATCCATTAAACTTGCTTGGTATAATTGAAGCCTTTCTTTGGCTCCATCAAATGCACACAAGTGTTCTGTTTTCTTAGGATCATCTGTTGCCACAAAGATATTTCATTAAGAAAAGTGAATGAGACCCATTATCTTAAAGAATAAAATCATAAAGATCACACTAATTTAACTGCATTATACTACAAAATAAAGAAATAGAATAAACTAAAATGTAAAAATTTATGCAGAAAATGAATACACACACACACACACATATATACATAGAGAGAGAGAGAGAGAGAGAGAGAGAGACAGACAGACAGACTCACTTAAATCACGAACAGAAGCTTTAACTGTATAACCCCTCTGGAGTAAGAGCTTCACAAGCCATGAAGCTATGTAACCTGACCCTCCTGTTACACATACTGTTTTGCCTTCTCCACTCATTTTCTCTCCCACAGATTCGAAGAAGAACAAATATAGTCCCGTTTTGAATGGAGCACTTGTGTTGTGTACACACACACACATGAGAGAGAGAGAGAGAGAGACAAAGCGATGGTGTAAACGATGTGGACAGCTAGCTATTGATATTAGCTAGTGTCTTTGGTAAGAGAAAGCCGTCCTAAATATCAAATTAAAATATTCAATTTTAAATTCCCAATTAAATATTTAATAATCCATTAAATATTGCATTTGCTTCTTTATGTTTCTTGAAATTCTTTCACATGAAAAATAAGAGTAGAAATTAATTTATGAAAAAGTGAATGAATAAATACACAAAATTAAATATGTAGTTTTTAACAGTGTAATCAAGACAGTCCAATACATAAATATGATGGCAAATGACGACCTCATTAACCTTTGAAGGGTACAACTTTGTTCTGGTATAAGTTTTCTTCTTCTTCTACTTCTTCTTCTCTGTACTTTTCTTTTCCTTTTAACTTGAACTGATCTTGAAAGCAAAAGCAGCTTAACTAGAGAAAGCCCCTCTCTTTCAAGTATTCAATGGTGTCTTTAACTGTAACTTACTAATGGAGTGAAGTTGATGCCCAAGGTTTTTGCTTTCTCCTTGGACACCTGATGCTTTGGCAGAAAAGGCTTGTCATCTGCACATCTGCTTACAAGAATTGTGTGATTTGCAAAAGGAATTGCAATTATCGCTTAGATTTTCGCCACAATTCAAATTACAAGGACTTACTTCTCAGGAAGGTGTAATGCAGGGTAACGTTCATGTACAATCTTCAAGAACTCAGAAAAGTCAGCAACTTGTGCTACTAAACAGTATCTTCCATTGGCTGAAGCTCTTTCAAAAGCAAGAATATGTGCGTTTGCAACATCTCTAACATCAACGAAATCAAAAACTTGATTTGGAAATGTTTGACCTGCATGTAAGTAGACTCAACTGCTTCCATCAGATGAATTGAAGTAATTAGAAGGCAATTAGATTCCGCAGAAAAATGAAACCTTAATTTGCTTGCAGGTGATACGGACAGTTTATTTATAACCATAAGGTAAAAAGGTCCATTTTAAATAATTAAAGGAAAATAAAAACATATGCTTTGTTTGATAATTTTTCATTCAACTATGAAAGTATATAGTTCACCACTATATATATATATATTACTATCTGACAAAAAAAAAAAAAAAGGAGACGCCCTCTGTTGTAAGAAGATTACCATTAATGTGGCTCAAAACAATCTCGACGGTGAGATTAAGAGCTGGCTGTAAAGGAGGACCAATCGTCCATCCTGGATTTATTGCAATTGTCAATTCCGTTTGCATTTGCGAATTTCCAAGCAGCATCCTCAGCTAAGGTTTTTGAAAGCATATACCAATGCTTGGAAATACCAAAAGAAGGTCAGTATTTTGAAGCCTCATTGAAGTCATTGAAAAAGAAAGCAGAGAACAGTTGTAAAAGAGAAATGTGGACTTTATTTTCTTCACAGAAAGCTGGATCCGAAAACCAAGTCTCATCGACCACCACATGGAGGGTGAGAGGCCTCCCATTGAGTAATACTGCAGCCAAAGAAGATGTCAGAACCACTCTCTTGATAGAAGGAACTTTGGCACATGAACTGAGAACATTTAAGTGTTCCTTTTATTGCAGGTTCAAGCAATTCATTCTGAAATGCTGAAAACATAGAAACATTTTATTATTATTCTATTAACTATTCTGTCAATAATGCATTATGTAGAAGATACAATCACATCAAATCAATCAACACATATGTTGTGGCATTAAAATAAGTGTAAGATAAATGTAAGGTTGTATTGTAGAGACTGCTCTAACTAAGATAGTTGCAGATACAATTGAAATGAAGTTTACCTGAGGGTCATTTGTTGAAAAAATTACAGGAGAAGCTGTATGAAAAACACCATCGCACCCATGAACTACTGGGTCAAAAGCTCCTCCTTCCAATAAATTAGCTTTGAACAAGTGGAGTCTTTCTTTGGCTCCATTGAATTTAAGCAAGTGTTCTGTGTTATTAGGGGCGTCTATATAGGATGTATAAACAAGATTAGTCAATGGAAAGCGTACTCCAATAAAGATAATGGATGTGCGAGTCAGGTTCATAATGAAAATGGACACTGTCGTAATTGTTAAAAAGGAAAAAGAAAACAGACAGATTGTAAATCTTGAGTTCAACTAAAGAAACCAAGAAAAAAGAAGGAAGGGAAAAATAAAAATTGAGCAATGGATTATATTGCGATGAAAATATAATTAGACTCAGGATTTAAAAACTAAAATTTTTGTAGGAAAGCCATAGAAATAAAACTGATTTGAATATTTTAAGCTCAAAAGAAACAACTAAGAAGAATGAAAATTAAGCTCTGCTGGAAAACCGAAAGAAATCTAAACCATATTCTGCTGAGAAAACTAAACGACACCCAGAACCTAAAAACTCAAGATTGAGGAAAAGCCACAAATAACTGAGTTGGTCAAATTAAGCTCAAAAGAGAAGCACAGAGAAGCTAACAAAGAAAAAAAGATAAACTCACTTAAATCAAGAACAGTGGCTTTAACAGTGTAACCTCGCTCGAGCAGGAGCTTGACCAGCCAAGATGCTATGTAACCTGAAGCTCCTGTTACACACACAACTCTTCCTTCTCCACTCATAGTCTCTCTCTCTAAGAAGCCGGAAGAAAAGATAGCTTCAAGTTTCTAATTTGCTTCGTAAATTTATTTACCCCAACTCCGTCACTTATTGGCTATTGTAAGCGAATTCCATTTTTTACATTTCTATTCGTTTTTAACTGTTTAGGTGTTCTTGTCTTGTCTTTGAACAACCTCTGACTTTTCTGTGCGTTAAGTTTTGTGGCATCTTGTTCTTTCTTATTCCTCCCTGGTTCTTGATTTCGTTTCTTGTCTGACCACGGAGGGGGACTTTCTTGGAAACAGTTTAGCTGATCTCAAGTTGGAGGAGGATAGACCATTCATATTAGCAATTACATTTTCTTCATAATAGACATTCTCAGTAATCTAATAAAATAAATACTGGCAAGTAATCTATTGCTTCCTTAAGGCTAAAAGATTACTTAAGCTAGCATGATTTTTTCCATTTAGCTTATTTTCTGCAATCTCAAGAACTAGCTAGCAAGGAAATTAAACTTGAAAGAGTAGATGGAATCTCTCCTGAAATTGCATTTTGCCTCAAAATGAGAACTTTAAGTTGAGTGTGACAATTTCCAGTCATTTTGGAACGTGACTACGAGAACTCGCATATTAAAAACACAATGCAAATGGGCAAATTTTACCTTGGAAATGGGCCGGATTTTCAAGTTCGGATTCAACTCCCCCGGATTGTTTTTGCAAAAGAAAATCCGTAGGCGAGCTCAATTCCCGCCTTAAAAAAGAAGAAAGTAGGCTAACCTTCAGTAACACTCTTTTTATTTCTTCTTCCTCCTTCCTCTCTCTGTCTCTCTTTCATGGCTTCTCTCTCAGAATCCAATCTAATTTCCAAAACTAGAGTCCTCTACCTCTACTCCCATCTCCAGTGATAATAAAATCTAATGCTAGAACCACCAATTTACTATGCTGAAAAGACCATTACATCATCGAAAGACAAGTTAAAATCTCAGCCAATCTTGTTCTGTAACTAAAAGCCTTAGATAGAGAATTAAGAAGCAAAAAGTTGAGAATTAATGATAGAGAGTTGCTACTAGTAGAAGAAACATGCTCCCCCAAGAACCCATTCATTTTATTCTGTAAAACTTGAACCTTCCAGTGTTTCTTACTTTGATGCTCTATTTGCTCCTTTAATGGCAGTGTGCAAACTAGAAACAGATCTATCCTCCACCATTCCACTTGCTTCATTCAGTGTAACAGGGCTACTCAAATTCTTATTCTCGTTCGTGTTCTGCTTTCCCAATTCCACCTTATCTGAACTATTGAGAGAACAAGAATGCTCAATTGATGAGACTCCATTTACTTCGTCATCAGAAGCTTCTTGCATTGCAAATTCATTTGCTTCATTCAATAAAAGGAGACTCTCCACATAAGTATCCAAATAAAAGAACAATGGATTGCCCTTAATCTTAGTATGTCCGATCACAAGTGTGTTTTTGGATCATAGAAATATAATTGTCTACCCCTTCTCCCTAATAGAACCTTACCATTGTTTCTAATTGCAACAACCCTACATATCATATCTGAACTTACAATATTGAAAAGTTTAGTTCAAGATTCTGCACTACCATATTCTTTCATCATCCAAACTGAACATCTCTCTCCGCTGTGGCAGTTCATGAAAGGAACCAACACAAGTGATCCATCAAACACAGCGACAGTCATACTGATTACCCATTCCCCAACGAAACAATCCGGTACATGCATTTCACCAAACACCTCATCGTCTGAAGCAAATGACACAATCACATTGCATATATTAAAACTATTCCCTTGAGTATTAGCAACCCAATGGCAAGTTCCATTCAGAAAAGCAGACAATTCAGATCATTGTCAGCCATTTTCCAACACCTATTTCTCAAACTGTAAACTTCAACCAATGGTGGAATGGTATCAAAGCGACTATCTACATCCAAATACGTTACTCTCACCAATTTATAGTCATTAGTTGCGGAATCAAAACCAAACCCAAGTGAGAGTCTAAGGGCTCCATGTGATTTTGAAGTAACATTAGGAGTAGGAATTTCCACGATCTTTCTAACACAAGGATTCCATAAAGCAGCTCTATCAGTGTTACCAAATCATCATCGAATAAACAAATTACCCCATTAAATTGCCAATTATATTCACATAATTATTAGTGACTTTAAATGGGCAATCAAGTTCTTCCGCATAGTAATCAGGGAAACCGTCATCTGGGTATAGCAAAAAATGCTGATTTTCTTTTTTTACTCCTCTGGAGCCATACTTAAAGAAAATCAAGTCACTTTTTTTCATGGAGGGTTTCTTCAGGTGTTGGTTTATAAAAGAAGAGCTGGTGATTAGAGAATACCAAGTTTTTGAAACGCACCTGCATTTGAGGAGTGCTTTCACTGGCACTCTCGAAAGAATTTCTATGAGCACTTCGAGGGGGAGATGATCTGACATTGTTTTTCTTGCTACTGGATGTGTTTTCGGGCTGTACTATCCCATATACGAAAGGCTAAATACCCTACGCCAGGGTATTAACTATTGAGACTATTGTATTCTGGAAGTAGAAAATTCAAGTTGGCCCTTATACATGTTTGTAATTCCATCTCCATCTGAATCTTCTTTAATATTTCCATTCAACTTAATTATATATGAAGAGAAATACATTGAATCAAATGCTATAATATGCAAAAAAAAGTGCAAGAATTTAAGGTTGAAGGAAACAACTTCATCAATTATGTAATCAGAAAAACTTCACTAATTAAATTTACTTCATTTAACTGTGTACTAAATTGAAAACCCATTATTCACTATCCTCAGCAGAACACAAGACATAAAATTGTCATTTAACTTGGTAAACTAACAAAATGGAAAATAGTGAAAGAAACAACATAAAGATATAGAAGATCACTTGTCATCCAACACATTGTAGCCCTCCAACTGAATAGCTAGCAGGTCGTCCAACACATAGCAGCCCTCCAATTGGATAGCTAGAAAATCGATTCGAATATTTGGGATGTGAACAATTTTAGGCCAATCATCACTAAGTTGATTTCCACATTTTGCACTCAGGTGAGGACAATCTCCAATAATTAGTGTTTGCAGAGAAGACAGCTGATACATTTCCTGGGGAATAGTTGTTAAGCTCGGACATGCCCAGAGTTGTAAATATTGTAATGAGGTAAGGTAGTGTATCCCTTGAAGGGATGCTAAACTTAGACATTCCCGAAGTGTCAATTCTTTTAACGAGACAAGGCAACTCAAACCCAGATGAGCTAATAATGGGACACCGCATACGCTCAATTCTTCAAGAGAGGTGAGATTCTGAAGCCACTCTTCTGATAAAGATTCAAGATCTTCAACATCCATAATCATCAATTTCTTTAATTTGGAAAGAGGATGGACAAGTGATGAAGAAGTGGGAGAACTTGTCATTGTCACCTTCATTTTCAGGATTTGCTCTAAAATTTCTGCACTGACAATATTCAAATCTAGTTCTTCATCAAGAAATGGAAATGGTGGCATCCATGTCAGCTTGGGGCAACTATAGATTGACAACGAAGATAGGCAGGGAAAATAGGCTAAGTCTTTATTGTCATTTCTATTTTTCCACCATCCTTTTAAATTAGGACACCCCAAAAGGTGGAGCTCCTTTAGAGATGGGAAGAAAGTTGAGCTTCCTACTATGAAATTTTCTCCCTCAGTTTTTTCTACGTACTCCAAGTTAGCCAGATCAAAGATCCTTAGTCTCTTAAGAAAAGGAAACTTATAAAATGGAGGAAGGTACCGACATCTTCTGCTCTCCTCTATGGAAATGTTCACAAGATTTGTAAGAGAAGAGAGCCAATTGGGGAACCTCAAACCTCCATAGCACCTCAATTTTATCTCTCTAAGATTTAGGTGTGGCTCAAGCCTTTGCAATGACATTTCATCATAATTGCCATTTTCATTTTTGTCATTAGAATTATCTGTACCCCAATCCAGAGTCAATGATCTAAGATTCTGCTTTGCTTTCAAATTAGCATCCTCAAATTTTGAGATGCCATTTCTCACATATCTCAGATTTGAAATTTCCAGCTGACCCCTTAAGTTGTTCAGCCTATTCAATTCATCCAAACCACCATTGTGATTAGACACTAAACTATCTTTGGCCACTACAAACATTGATAAGGTCTGAAGAGAAGTCAATTGCCCAAGTCCACTGGGCATATGGGTCAAATGCACACATCCTTTACAATAGAGATGCCTAAGATTGACCAGCTTCCACATATCCCTTGGTAGTTCCTTCAGATACATACACTTAGAGAGCTTCAACACTTGTAAATTTTGCAGCTCAGTAATAGAATGTGGAAGTGTTACAATTCCTTTATTTCCAGAAACATCAAGATACCTTAGATTTTTTAACTTTTTTATGGAATATGGAACTTCTTCAATTCCCACATGATGTAGTTCACACACACGTAAATGTCTAAACTTTGAAATAATGACCTTATGGTTGGACTTCTCCAATCTTTCTTGGCTTCGCAACAAAAATGTTCGTAATTGTTTTGCCCCAAGAAAGCAGGCAGGAACTTCCCCTGTTGAACTTGAACCAAGGTCAATTGACACATGACGGGTTTTCTCATCAACGCTTTTAACATTTGAATCTACCATGATACTCTCATTCCCAGCCACCAAGGTTGCAAGATCGTGCATCAAGTCATGAATTTTGCAACTCTTTATACTACCGAATGCATCCCTTTCTATTTCTTGGAAGAAAGACCTCCATAACAAATCCATAAAATATTCAAGTCCAATGTCTTCAAGACTTTGACTTGAATTTGAAGACTCAACAAATCCTTGTGCAATCCAAAGATGAATTAATGTTTCTACACCAATCTTATAATCTTTTGGAAACAATCTACAATATGCAAAACAATGCTTCAAATTTGATGGAAGATGATCATAACTCAACTTAAGTGTCGGTAAAATATCAGTTTCATTTTGAACTACTTTTGAAAGTTCATTTTTCATGAAGGGCAACCATTCAGTTTCTGGATTTTTAAAGCACAGTACACTCCCTATTGTCTTTATTGCTAGAGGGACTCCAACACATTTATCAACAATCTCCTTACCAATTTCTACTACACTTGGGTTCTTCGGTTCTTTTCCCTTGAACACAATCTTTACCAACAAAGTCCAAGACTCCAAGTTAGATAGACCATTTAAAACATATGGTTGCAACGTACTTGTTAGCTCTGCAACTTTTGTGGAACGGGTTGTTACTACTATCTTACTTCCACTAGCACCAATGCTTAAAAACTTCTTTAATCTATCCCATTTTTCATGATCTTCACTCCAAATATCATCTAACACAAGCAGATATTTCTTACCATTAATAATTTTATCTAGGCTATCTTTCAATGTATTCAACTCAAGATCATCTGGTTTTTCACCTGTTCCAGACTCTAAAATCTTTTTAACAATCACTTTTACATCAAAAGGATTTGACACGCATACCCATAACTTCAAGTCAAAATGTGTCTGAACCAACTCATTATTGAACATGAGTTGAGCTAATGTGGTCTTCCCTAATCCCCCAATTCCAACTATAGAGATGACAGAAACATTCTCTTCATCGTTGGAAGTCAACAGAAGTTTTAGGATTGCTGCCTTATCATCTTCCCTTCCAACTACAATTGTAGGTGGAAAGGAATCAGTCCCTTCCCGTAACTTAATCCTAAAGCCCCTGTCTTCAAGTCGGACACCCAACTGAAGATTTTGACTATCTTTTGCAATGGCATCTAGTCTCTCTCTTATTGCCTTAATTTTATGTCCCATTTTAAGACCATAAGTGAGCTGGTTTGAAGATGAAAAGAAACGGCTTACCTCCTTCGTCACTTTATTCCCAGCCATCACTTCTTGTCGCAGAGCTTCAGTGGAGAAGTCATCCAACAAGTCATCTGCATCATAAACAACATCTTTCAGCTTTCCAAGCCAATCTCTGACCTGCTCATTCAGCGTCTGTTTCTCATCCGCATCAATAAGCAAAGCCTGTATTCCAGTAACAGTATTCCTGAGCTTAATAAGCTCATCTTTGACACCCCAGTATAATCCAATTTCTTGGACTACTCCAAGATTAACCAAATTCCGAAGGACCCCTCCTGCAATGTTGAAGAGCACCCCTTCTGCCATTTCTTGGCAATGGATTAAAAAGCAGTAGAGTTTATGATTTCAGGCTTAGCTACTGAGAGGGCTGTGGTTGCTGTGAAGAAGATGGTAATTAGCCTTGGCCTTAATTTATAGGCCAATTTTGTCTAGCAAATATATATTAAACGTGCACCTACAAGAATATTGGGATAAATATAAATTTGACATTTGACTTTTCATTTTATTTCATTTTAGTGTTTGAACGGATAAAATTTTACAATGAAAAATTACAAAAGAAAGCGATGAATTCAAATAAACATAAGTTTAAATTTGAATTTAATTTTATTATAGTTGCACATAAAAATAGAGTGGTGACATTGTCAAAGCAGCTTTTGTTAACAGCAAGGAATCTTAGTTATATACCTTGTTCATTGACAAAGAAAGCCAAGGTCTTGCATTGATGAAATCAATTATTGTACAGATTAAAGAACTAATAAGCCCACCAAATAATTTACAAAAGCAAAAAATTGATCTCATCAAAGCTAGACCTTGATCTCATCATCTGTCATATTACAAAAAGGTGTTCTGAAAATATCGTCGAGTGACCTGATAGATGTGTACCTTTCTTTATTATTCAAAGTGACAATTGTATTTCTTACGCTATGACAGTAACAAATGTAACAAATGGCTTTGGATATTCAAAATCATTATTGTTTAGTAAATATTTTATAGGTGCACCTTTCTGGTAAGTATGTATTAGAATTTAGAGGCATCTTTTAGGGAAACTGTCTTAATCCATAAGGCCTTGATCTTGACTTGGATGTTTCAAGTGGAAGTAAACAAAATGTTTCTTCGTTTAGCACTTACCTGGCACTGATGAGCAAGCACGAAGGTAAATGCTTTCTCTTTGATTGACTCTGTACGCTGGACTAGGAAACAAGAAACTTCTCTGCACGTTTGTCAATTGAGAAATACACCAGTAAGTGTCTATATATATAGTTGTTGCCTATTATAATGTTGCAACTTGTAAAACTTAAGATTAAAATATGCAGGTCAAATAAACGAAAGGAATATAGAAACTCATAGAAATAACCACTTGGATTTCTTATAGGGATAAAGTACAATGATGAACAGACATCTTTTGAGGTCAGCACAGCAATGGGGATGCTTAGAAATATTACCTCTGACTAAACAACTGTTCCCCTTGAGAAAGAGTCTAATCTTTTCATTAAAACAGATTGAAACGCTGTTGAGACATTTTACCGAACAAGAGGTGTACAGACTTGATCTATCGCGTCACTAAGAACAAGAATGAAATACACATTAAGCTGGCTCACCAAAAATTATGAAAGAGCCGATCAGATTATATACATAAACATGTGTGCGCGCGAGCGCGCAAAAGTAACTTCTTAAATATCAGCAGTCAAGCATTAAGAAACATTAAATTTCACGAGACTAGTTGCATACAACTCTACAAGAAATAAGACGATAGAAAATTCAACTTCAGGGCTGAATTCTTGTTCTTGTAGTTGACCTGAACGACAAGCTGTTGCCAATGAAGATATAAAATAAACGACACCTAACGGTGTTTATTGAATGAATTGATGGGTGTTGTCTCATAAGTACATTCTTTAAGGCCAAGTAAATTACAGAATTTGCGAGTTTGGAAACCTTGGACCTCATAAAGAACAAGTTGACATGAATTTTTACCACATTGGATTGGAGAAGTTTCCCACGTCTCAAATACTTAGCTTGAGGTCAAATAACATTTATGGAAAACTTCCAAATTTGAGTTCTTTACAAGCTTTAGACCTAGTAGAAAAACATTTGGATGGTTCCACTACTGCTAGCTTTATGGAAGTTCTGCTGATTGGCATTACTTCGAAGAAGAAAAAATGCCTTCAACAGCAGTATACCAAGACTCTTGAGTCTTGTCCTTTTGACAAGCACATGGAAACAATTTCCATGGCGAGATACCTGAAGAAATAAAAAAATTGGTTGGTTTGGAGGTTTTGAATTTGTCAAGAAACCTTATCAATGGCCACCTTTCCCCAGAGGATATCAGAATTGCACCGGTTGTCATCTCTTGATCTCTCAGGCAATAATCTTTCAGGTCCAATTCCTCAAAGCATGACTTCAATGTCGTTTTTGGGATATTTGGAGCTATCTAACAATAATTTTTCAGGCAAAATTCCATACATAGGTCAAATGACAGCTTTTGGTTCATCCTCTTTTGCAAGGAATTCAGGTCCCTGAGGCTGTGGAGGTCCTCTTGGTTGAAGTGTCTACATGATGATTTTAATAACGTGAGTGGCTATATGGTAGGGCGAATACTGAATACTGATTAAGCTGACAAGGGTACCGGTTGAGTGGGAAATTGATAAAGTCAGAAAAAAAGGACCCAGCTTAGTCGATCGGCAAAGAAGTACCAAAACTGTAAAATAAATAAATAAGTAAAACTTTTGAAAGATAGAGAAAAGTTGTCATCTGTAAGATATTATCATTTTTCAGAGGACTTTTTTTGGTTCTCTATTTCCATTGGTGACCCTTTTGTTTGGTCATACAAAAGAAACAAGCCACATAAATTGACATATAAAACGTTTTGGCAAGTGTAAAAGGAATGAGAGGAAAAAAAATCCCATCTTTCTTTTAACGGTCTATCTTCTCCCAGTCCAAGTTAACTTCGTTCCCATTTGCATATGGCAAAAATCAATATCCCGCCGCCATTAAAGATCTATAAACAGTTTTAAACCATTAAAAAAGAAGACTTTCTTGCAGTTCTCTGTTCCCTCTGTTTTCTACTATGGCTCTGTTTTCTTCAATCTTCACGCCTCCACTCCCTATATCAACCCCAATTCGCCAGCCGATAAAGATCAAAAGGCGGTTGCTTTTTCCCTTGGCTACTTTAAGTTCATCATCACAATCATCTCCTGAATCAGCACCAGCACCAGTTACAAGTAGGCCCCTTGATTCTTCCAAGACTCCATCAACAACTTTTGTTGAATCCTCAAGAGCCCATGATTCTAGTTTCAATTATGCAATCGCAAACCCAACTGGTACCAACCCATTTGTTCGATTCGTTCGTGCCACTGAATCGAACATTGAAAGGGTATTAGTTCATTTACTTTCTTGAATCATGATTGATATCTTTAACGAAATGTTACAGTTCTAGACTTCCAAGTCTTATTTTGTTGTTCTTCTTTCATTTAGTTGAATTGATCAGCTCAAACCCAAAAAGTCATTCAATATTTTTTCTTTGATCCTATCACAATATTGGAACAGAAAAGATCAAAAGATGATGATAGGATTCAAATATGTGATGGGGAAGAATTTGTGAATTTGGTACTACTTGGGCCCAGAAGATAAGTAAGATAAAACTATTTGCCTGTCCAATTCAGGAAACAGGACAAGCTTTTGGGCCCAAATTTTTCTTTTTTTATTAATTTAACTTTGACTTCATTTAGAATAGCAACCTGATTGGAGATTAGTAGAGACCTACTGAATTTAAAAAA
This sequence comes from Jatropha podagrica, assembly GCA_947857235.1. NCBI lineage: Eukaryota > Viridiplantae > Streptophyta > Magnoliopsida > Malpighiales > Euphorbiaceae > Jatropha > Jatropha podagrica. Next base: position 93,842 of record CANUEP010055702.1, on the reverse strand, counting down.
TATATTAACTATTATTTAAAATCCATTTGAATAGTTACTTGTGGAGTGGCCAAGTGCTTCTAATTCTAGACGATCAAGATCTGAAGTTACACTATAATCTCTCCATCATCATATTATTTGATGCACTAATTCTAAATCTCCATAAATGTTTGTGCTTTTTACTTTTTTTTTTTTTTTTCGCATGATCAAATCTGATAATATTACTCTTTGCATGTTCATTATTGACAGGTGATTTTTGATTTCCGCTTCTTGGCACTTCTGGCTATTGGAGGTTCATTGGCTGGTTCGCTCTTGTGCTTCTTAAATGTATTTTCTTGTACTCTGCATCTATGAGTAGCCTTATCCTTGTATTCCCATTTGTCTATCAGCTACATGTATATAATTATATAGAGTTCGCAGAGGTTTAATATTGTATCGAAAGAAGAAAATAGCTCTATCCTTCAATATCAGAATAATGTTATTAGAGCCATTCGTAATAGGCGGAGACAAGCAGTAATTGCATTCTGACTAAGCTGAAAACCCAAGTTCGAGTCCTCCTTCAAGATTAAAAATAATAGTGATAAATGATGCTATTAGAGGCAATTCAAGCTGAATGCAAATGCCTTTCTCAGCAAAAATTGGTAGTTGCTGAAACTTGATATAGAACTAAATAATGTTTGCATCTTTTGAGTGAGTAAATGCTTCCAGGAATGAGCAAAGAGGTCAAGTTTAAGAGAAACCAATTGCATTTTTACCAATACAGAATTATAGCCACTTTCTTCTGATATTTACAGGGTTGTGTTTACATTTTTGACGCATACAAAGTCTATTGGTCAAGCTGTGTTAAAGGAATTCATACTGGACAGATGGTTCTACGTTTAGTTGAAGCTATCGGTAAGCTCCTCTAACAATTAATATGATAGCTGTTTTGATGTTATTTAGAGGCATTAACATGAATTTTTCATGTTAAGTTCATAGACCCAAGTTGAAAATTAATTATTTTGTAAATGTCATCAAAATTTCTTGCCTAGGCAAGGTGTATTGAAGCTAATTTGAGGTCCTTAAGCCTCAATTATATGGTGGGATCCATCCAATGCAAGTATAGATATACATAACTTGACACAGTACTCCTGCAAATAATTAATCCATAACTCTACGCTTGACAGCAAACATAGTCGAGTTAATGACAGTATAATCATGGTTTATGTTCAAGAAATGAACTTGTAATCTAACATATCTATGCTTAATGCAGATGTTTATCTTGCTGGAACTGTGATGCTAATTTTTGGGATGGGCTTATATGGATTGTTTATTAGCAATGTGCCTCCTGATGTTTCTCCCCAAGTCGATCGAGCCCTGAAAGGCTCTTCATTATTTGGAATGTTTGCTTTGAAGGTGAAAAAAAAAAAAGAAAACAAACCTTTATTATTTACATTTCAAACTATTAAAAAATTTCCAAGTTTGGTAAAAATATTGAAAGATTATCTTTTCTGGGTTTGTAGGAGAGACCAAAATGGATGAAAATAAGCTCACTGGATGAGTTGAAGACAAAAGTAGGACATGTTATTGTTATGATTCTTTTGGTGAAGATGTTTGAGAGGAGCAAAATGGTAACAATAGCAACTGGAATGGATTTACTAAGCTATTCTATTTGTATTTTCTTGTCATCTGCTTCTTTGTACATCCTTCACAATCTGCACAAGTCAGAGTCAGAGTGAGCATGAGGATGTTACATTTAGAACAGATTGTAATGTAATGTAATAATACCATATAATGTAATTACAATTATTATTTGTTTCATTATTGAGATGATATATTCATTTATTATTGATTCCACAAAAAAAATAACAAATGCAGATTATTAAAATGTTAAAAAAAAAATATAAATATTTGCGTTTGCCGGGAGTCGAACCCGGGTCTATTGCTTGGAAGGCAATTATCCTAACCGTTGGACTACAAATGCTTTGCTGGACAGTAGCTCCGACAAAATATATTTATAAAATAAAAACAACGTAGCTCTTCTGAAACTATAAAAATGAATAAATAAAACAGAATAAAAAATACGAACTTCCTTCATTAGTTTTCTAGCTGTTCTATAACTTAAAAAAAGCAAGTAAATAAATAACAATCTAGCATTTTAGGAAAAGCCATGCTGTTTATTGAGCCCTACGGCTACAGAATGTACTCTTATGAACAAAGCTTCAATTACATGAGCTAGTCAAATGTACTATGATAGTATGATACAAATTGGATCCTACTGGATAGTTTTTATATGGACAAAAAAAATTCTGCAAGAAGTTGAAAGAAAAAAAAAAGGTAAGATCTTTTTGTTCCTGGTTCGTTATTTATCAACATTTAACAGCAGAATATTCTATACAATGTACACTTCCAAATTTTCCAATACGCTTCTTTCTCTTAATTTTGACAAGGCAATGCTATTGATCTGTCTAACCCTCTCTCTGCACAGCTTCAAAGATCCTCCTATCTCCTCGAACGACTGAGGCGTCTGTCCATTCAATCCAAAGGTTAATCTCAGTACATATGCTTCTCTTTCACTAAGTGTCTGAAGAAGTTTCTCCAATTCTCGCTTCAGTAGCTGCCTTTTTACCATATATTCTGGCATCATTTCATCTGGCCCTGGTATGATCTCCTGCAACCAGAAGTGAATTAAACATTTCATGATCAACTGATATTTAGATCTTTTCAGGTCGATAAGGGTTACAGAAGTACCTGCAGAGTCATACCGCCTTGATCACTTACTGCTCGATCCAACGAAACTGGGAATCTGTTGCTCTCAAATCCAATCCTCACTGTTGAAATATGAAGATTCAGAGCTTGAGCAATCTCATCATAAGAAGGCAACCTCCCTAGTTTTTTTTCCAAGGCAATTCTAGCTTCTGCAATTTTTTTCTTTTTCTCCCTCATGCTTCCCTACACTTTATCAAAGGGAAGGTTGGAAAGGGGAAAACAAAATGATACAAAACATTCTAACAAGGGCAAAAAAAAAGGGAAGCATATTCTAACAAAATCGAATCTTCCAACTTAAATAGAATTGAAGTTGAAACATAAGGTCCTCACTGGTAATCTGACAATTCTAGACTTGTTAGATATGGATGTGATGATTGCTTCTCTGATCCACCAGTAAACATATGTTGATAGCTTGTTTCCTCTACTTGGATCAAATCTTTCTGCACCTCGAAGAAGACCGATGCTGCCTTCCTGTTAAATACACATTTTGCTCATTATGACAGCATTGGCAAGAATATTAAGGAAAAGAAAAATATGTTCCAATTACCTGAATAAGGTCCTGAAGGCTTAATCCTTTGCCTTGATAACTTTTGGCAATGGATACCACAAGTTTCTTATAGTTGTAAATAATCATCCTTCTCGATTCTCTTCCTTTACACAGTATCTTCCCTGTACTTCTCCTCCTCATATTTAAGGCCTTAGCCAACTGCTTTAAAGTTGGTTCATGTTCTTGAGTTTCTGCAATTCTTCTTCTTTCTGCTTCTAGCCTTGCTTGATCCTGTCAATTTGCAAGAACTTTAGGCGTTTTCAGATGAATAAATTTGGATTTAGCAAGAAATTTTAACTTTTAGAAAGTAAAGTTTAATGCATTGGCTCTGTCATAACTAATTCTAAACCCTTAACCAAACTATTGCATTTTGCTGCCACATCTAAGCATGGTTAAGTTGAAGCAACTAAAATCTACAAAAGGTTGCTAACTTTAGAGATGTCCATTAATTATTTTAACAAATTCTTTTAAAAAATGGACTCATTTCTCCCAATTTATGTCTCGAAACCCATTGTACAAACCATCATCGATTAGCACAAAAGCAGCAATGCCTGTGAGACTTTGTAGTGAAAGCATACCTTGAGACAGACACAAAACTCTGCCTCTTCAATTGGGCTTAAATACCTATTACTTGAAGACTGAAATAAAGCCGACTCATTTTGGCCATTCTTCTCCTCCTCCACCGCCACAAAATCAGACCCTACTGCTCGTACCCTTATATTCTTCCTCCTGGCAACTAAATCACCACTCCCATTTCTCTCCCTTTCATCGTTTACCTCTCCACTTTCAGAAACAATTTGCACAGCCTCTCTCGCCGCCTGAACGGCGGCGCTTGCTAATGCTACTGCCTCGGCTGCTGCTGCGATATAGGTAAGAGGAGAAGCTTCATTGGAGACTAAACTTACGCCAAACTTACTGAAAGAAGAGGAGGCTGATTGGGATTGATTCTTCAACGATGGAGGGGTTAAAAAGATCGTTGAAGAAGATGAGATTATGGCAGCTACTGTAATGGCCATTAAAAAAAGTGGGAGTGTAGTGGATGGATCGGGTAAGGGAAGGGGGCAGAGGATTTAGCTCAGCAGCCGATTAACCAAGAATCATGCAGATATTTTCTCTCTCACTCTTGCTTACACGTGGGAGATGAAAAACCACTTTGGGTCCCACTCCCAATTGCTGCCACGTCACTTCACTTCCACGTCTTCAATATAAATACCTATTTTTATGTCGTTCATCTTTTTCGCGCCAATTTTTTTTCGCTTGCAGACTTTTTATCATCTCCCTCCCAACGTGAAACCCTAGCGCTCTAGGGTTTCGCAGAGAGTTAAACTGAAACATTTCAAAATTCGCAAAATTCTGGCCAGGAAATAGACGACAAGGCCACGATGAAACGGTCTTCAACAGCTAACGAACCTCCATTGACTTCGAAACGCGCCAAAATTATTAGGTCAGTGAAAAAATACAATTTTTATTTTTTTGTATGTTTAAATTGATTGCAAGAAATTGAGAAAGTTCAAAATTTTTTTCACTTTTGGAAATTTGGGACCTTAGGAAGTTAGAATATAAACTCATTGAACTCCACTGAGAAGGGTTTGTGTTTTATTTTATATTCCTTGTGTATTATTTCATTATGCATAAGCTTGTAATGTCTCAGGGTTGGTTTCCTTGCTGATTGTTTGTGTGGTTTTATGTGGTCGGTTTAGTTGTAGAAGAAATGCCAGGGTTGAGGGGCTGAAATTGAGAGGGATTTCTAGTTGTTTTTTAGGTCCCATTCGATTCTCTGAATTTAAGAGGAGGGATTTGGATTTTCTTCCTGTAAGACTAAATCACTTGAGTTTTAAATACTTAGATTGCGTGGCATTTCAGTTCAGGAATTGGAATGAGCTTAAATACTTGTAAGAAAATGATATGATGTCAGACGTCAAATGTCAAATGATTAATATTTTGGCACTTCCAATAAGACAAGTGCTCTATCATTGGCAATGATTCAGTTTATCATTCCTGTTTATGTATATGATTTATTGGCAATGACAGTGAGGGTTAACGTTTTCCATTTCCTTCAGGGGGGAAGATGATTATATGCCTGGAAACATAATTGAGATGGAGCTTCGCAACTTTATGACCTATGATTACTTATTATGCAAACCAGGATCACGCTTGAACCTCGTAATTGGACCCAACGGGTCGGGTAAGAGCTCCATTGTGTGCGCCATTGCATTGGGTCTCGGTGGTGAACCACAGGTTAGTTGAGGCCTATCAGTGTGATTGATCATAGGATTTAATTGTTCTTGTAGAATATATGAAGGGGGGACTTTATTTCTGCAGCTGCTTGGCAGGGCGACAAGTATTGGAGCATATGTAAAACGTGGAGAGGAGGCTGGGTATATTAAAATATCCTTGAGAGGAAACACAGAAGATGATCGAATTACTATCATGCGCAAAATTGATAAAAATAACAAGTCAGAATGGTTATACAATGGTTAGATTCTTAGCACTTGTCATAGCGTTGCATCTAATTGTTCAGTCCTTCCGGCGGTAATATTTTCTCACTAGGTTCTATGAATGTGGAGGGCTCATTGGAATGTATATCCCTGTAGTCTACTCGCTTTTGTTACTTTATTTAGCAGATAAAAGGGACGATCTTAATTGAATAGGAAAATTTTTTTCGTACTCTTCCTAATAGCTGATGAGGTATTCATGCTCCATTTGTTTCAGGAAAAGTAGCACCTAAGAAAGAGATAGCTGAAATAACTCAAAGGTTCAACATCCAGATCAACAATTTGACTCAAGTAAGTTTTAGGACTTGCAATTTGATGTTCCGTGTGGCACTTAATATCATTCTTGTAATGGTCTACGCATCAACGCTTGAAGAATGCCTATATGTTGCAACTTATGTTCATCATAAAAGGCTGATATTGCTGGAGAAGCAATTAAGTCCCAGTCCATGGCCTGGCACTTACTGATTGTTGAAGCTGTTGGATGATTGAATCTCTTCTTGGATTGGAAATTAAATTTTCTACCCTGATAGATGTTTCTTTCCTCAATATGTTATCTGAAATGAGTGTTCTCAGTGCCATATTTTTGTCACAATCTACTTATTATTACTAGTTCTTAAAAACCTGAAAAAAAAAAAAGGAAAAAAGAGAGAAAGAAATTGGCCCATTCTACAGTTGCCCGCAAAACCAACTAATTAGGAATCACATGCGTGATCATTGATGAAAGAACTCTGGTATAAGTGCTGCTATGAATTTATATAATATTCTTCTGCTTGTCCACAGACACTCTTCTCATATTTCTCTCTGCTGTCTTCAGTTTCATTACAATCAATTAGGTCCTGAAATTTTAATAGCATTTTGTTTATATGTTTGGATGAGGATCCCAATCTCCAGTTATTAATATTCTCTTTTCCTTTTATGTCTGTTTTCACCCTATGCTGCAGTTCTTACCACAAGATAGAGTATGTGAATTTGCAAAGTTAACTCCTGTGCAACTTCTGGAAGAAACTGAAAAGGCTGTTGGTGATCCTCAACTTCCAATTCAACACTGGGCACTTGTTGAGAAAAGCCATGAACTAAAAAATATTGAAGTGGTGAGTTACTAAAATTTTTCTGTCCTGTTTCTGTCCTGGAAATGGTTATAAGAGCTTTCATTCAAGTTTTTCTTCAAACATGTCTTGTATTTTATGTTAGGCTGTTGAGAGGAATGGAGAAACGCTGGATCAGCTGAAAGCCCTTAATGCTGAACTTGAAAAGGATGTAGAGCGTGTTCGCCAAAGAGAAGAGCTTTTGGCAAAGGTATGCATTAAGATTAGTTGATTATCATTTGTCTCTGTAATACTTACCTGACGTCTTTGTGCTGTCATCTTTAGGTTGAGTCCATGAAAAAGAAATTGCCATGGCTGAAGTATGATATGAAAAAGGCTCAATATATGGAAGCTAAAAAGCAGGAAAGTGATGCCAAGAAGAAGTTGGATGAAGTCGTAAAGACCTTGAAAGATGTACAAGAACCCATTGAGTATGTGGTTCAACTACTTTTATGCACATTCTTTTTGAGAAATATTCTGTAGAAGAAGTGATACCGACATGGAGTTACAAACGTTGACCTGTTGAAAATTCACATGTCCAACGTGCTCCATAGTCATGTCTTGTTATTTTAGTTAATGGGCATAATATTTCTTGTGATTTAAAAAAAATGGGGATATATTCTAATTTCATTAATTCAGAAAATGTCGTTTCTTATATTTGAAAGAAAATATTTCCCTTCTGGTCCTTTCCTTTTTTTTTTCTTTTTCTAATTTTCCCTCAAGGAAAAAAGTTTTGCTAGCTGTAGCCACATCTTGAAGTTGATGGACATTGTCAAAATTTTGAGTCTTCTCTATATTCATCTTGGTTCTCTAGCCTTCTTTCTTTTGTCTTTTACAAGTCCAGCAAAGCTTGTTTTTTGCATGGGCATGAGGTCTGCGGGTTTTGTAGAATATCTTGATAGTTGAAATTATCCTCTTTAGGAGGACTGTTGTTTCATTGGTTGTTGAAGATCCATCTTCCACTAAAAAAAATTATTCTTTTCCTTTACTGGGTAAAGAGCTAGATAAGGAGTCAACTTCTTCGGAATAGAACTAGTCATGATAATGCTTCACTGGGAAACTGAGGATGATGGAAATATTTAAGTTGCTAGTAACTCAAATTTGGTACTTTTCTTGAACTAAATTGAGTATAACTAACCATATTGTGTCTTTTCACTAATGCATTAGTGAAATTAATTTATTGCAGAAAACAAAAGCAGGAAAAATCCTTGTTGGATTCTAAATGTAAAAAAGCTGTCAATCTCATAAGGGATAATGCTAAGCAGCGAATGGAACTTCAGGAGAAGAACAACAGTTTGGTATGTTGAACGTGTGACTTTATCCTTTGGGAACTCTACTGTTTGGTGGCAGAAACCGAATTTTCTATCATTTTTAATATTATTTATACATGCATTTAGGGGGTGCAATTACGAGGAAAATACAGTGAAATGGAAGACTTGAGAATGCAAGAAGAATCCTGTCAACAAAGAATTATAAAAGCTAAAGAGGATCTTGCTGCTGCTGAAATAGAACTTGAAACCCTGCCTATTTATGAACCTCCAAAGGATGTACTTGTAAGATACAATTTCTAGCTTAAGTTGATATTTTATTCTAGTGGTGCTTTGCTTGGTGTACTATGGACGAAGTTAGTAATTTTGTACCACACTGTGGCAAACAAAGAATTTCACTTATTACTAGGTCAATTACTCTTTAGTCCCTGAGGTTTGATGAAATTCAGAATTAAGGACTCTATTTTGAAACTTGAATTAACAAATCTCTCATGTTTCATTTTGTCAACTATTTAGTCCCTTTAGTTGAGCCGTTAATTTAAATGGTGGATTGCTATTTAGTGCTTGAGTTACTCTACAAGTCTTGATTAGTAAATTTATCAAACTTTGAGAATTAAAATAGTTACGATCTCAAAATTTTTTTATACCTCTGGCTTACTTGTTTGCTTTGACAAATGGAAAATTTAACAAAAAGTCCAAGTAGTTGGTAGTACCAAATTACAATAATGAGTTAATTCATTTTTAAAAGTAGAGACACTGACTTATTAATTAGGCAAATATTAGGGACTAAATCGTGATTAACCCTCTCTGTAATATAAATAGAACTCAACTTTCTTGTGCCTGTTTAGTTCTTGTAAGGTTGTGACTTGTGACAATATATTCCAATAATAAAACCGTTCGTCATGTTTGTTTAAATTTCCAGGACAACCTATCTGCTCAAATATTGGACCTTCACCTTTCTGCAAATGAAAAGAGGACCCAGAAGTCAGAGACAGAGAAACTTCTAAATCAAAAGAAAATGGCACTGAGACAATGCATAGATAAGTGCGTGCAAGTTAGGGATCCAAATATTCCATATCCTTTTATGGAAAATTGAATGTAGTCAAAATAATGCCTTATGCAGGTTAAAGGATATGGAGAATAAGAAAAATAAACTTTTACAGGCATTGAGAAATTCCGGGGCTGAAAAGATATTTGATGCTTATCAGTGGTTGCAACAACATCTACATGAGTTGAAGAGTGAGGTCTATGGTCCTGTGCTGCTTGAGGTATATGTAGAAATTTTGACTGCTTCTTAATGATTTTTCACTTTATCTGTTTCTTAATTTTGTTTGGCTGTGGAATAAGGTTAATGTACCGGATCGAGTGCATGCAGACTACTTAGAAGGCCATGTTGCATATTACATATGGAAGGTATTTTAACTATTATCTTCCTTCTTTTTTTTTGTCATTTAAATTTTATTGTGCTTAACATCAAATGGTAATGATCTTGAAGTATTCTGCATATTAATTCATTTCACTGTGCACATGTCTATCTTTTATGATGTCTATGTCCCATTGTTACTCTTATGATGTCTATGTTTGTTGTTTAACGTCATAAGTTCTTGCCATAGTTACTTTTCTGTTGAATCAGATAACTCTCAAAACATTTCTAAGAGCCGTTGAAGCACAAGCCCCCTAATATTTTATTCATCTGAAAGAAAGTTCTATAAGTGGCTGAATTATATTGATATTTTTGCAATTAATTTGATTTTGTTCGCGTCATTTTGTGCTTATTTTGCATGTTTGGCAGTCTTTCATAACCCAGGATCCCAGCGATCGAGATTTTTTGGTCAAAAACCTGAAGTCATTTGATGTTCCAATTTTAAACTATGTGAGGGATGAACACCATCCTAAGGAGCCCTTTCATGTTTCCAAGGAGGTACCTACAGTCCTCTGTCTGAAGTTGGAATGAATCGAACAAGTCAGATAATCTTATTCTGATTTGCTTGTCACTTTTTTTATCAGATGCATGAGCTTGGCATCTACAGTCGTCTTGACCAAGTTTTTGATGCTCCTGAAGCTGTCAAGGAGGTCTTGATCAGCCAGTTCAGTCTGGACAGATCAGTATGCTTCTGAACTAATTGTGTTGTATTTTTTTTTTTTCAGTTTGTGAAAACTATACATGCTTGGGAAGTTAAATATATCTTTTAACCATGGAGCTCAATAATATTGGCCTTTTTTTCCTCTCGATACATAGTTCTTACTTGAACTTATTTCCATCAGTATGTTGGGTCAAAGGAAACCGATCAGAAGGCTGATGATGCACCAAAGTTGGACATTTCTGATTTATGGACTCCAGAAAGTCACTATCGATGGTCTGTTTCTAGATATGGTGGTCATGTATCTGCTATTGTTGAACCAGTTGGTCATTCACGGCTTCTGCTGTGTAGTATGTGCTTTTGAATTTTTATCTAAATCAACATAATATTTACTCTTTGAATTATATATTACTGCAAACTAATCTGTTTTATTTTATTTCATTGAAAATTAGATTCAGATACTGGAGAAGTTGAAAAGCTGAAGTGCAGGAAAGTGGAGCTAGAAGAATCTGTTGCTACGTTAGAGGAAAGTTTTAAGTTGATGCAGATGGAGCAAAGACGCTTAGAGAATGAAGAAGCTGAACTTCAAAAACAACGGGTATGCAGAAAAACTGCAATATTATTCTTTAGAGGCGGAATAATATGCTTCAAACCGAAACTAAAATAAGGTTTCAGTTTTTATAGAAAATGCATAATTTTTTGTATTTGGTTTGGTTTAGTTTTTATTATGTAAAACCGAGAACCTAAAAATTAATTCAAAACTGAAAAATTGAACCAAGTCAAAATGATCTATTTTGGTTTCAGTTCCCTATATAAAAATATGTTTTATTTGGTTTGCATTGGTTTGCTTGTTCAGTTTGAACTGCCTCTAACATGCATTGTTATACTATATAATGATGCCTCGGTATGACTTAATGTTGCATGTGTGCATATGCAATGCGTACAGTGAACTTTATACAATGTGGATGTGTAACTCATTGTTGTCAGCCAGACATTTACTTTTTCCAGCTAATTTGATAGAGGAAATATCCTTTTATGATATAATCTGTAGGAGGAGATTCACAGAACTGCACAAAATGAAAAGAGAAAACAAAATGAAATGAAGAATCGTGTCAGTAAGTGCAAAAAATTTAACTTAATGCTCCCTAGAATGAATTTATTTGGAATGGCTAATCAATAATGATTCCTTTGCTTTAGATCAAAGGAGAAGGAAACTAGAGTCATTGGAAAATGAGGATGACGTGGGTGCTAGCATAGCAAGGCTTATTGATCAAGCTGCAAATATTAAGATTCAGTGGCTACAATGTGCAATTGCTATTAAGGTGAAGTTAGTTTCAGGTTGTGATTATTGTGCAAAATGGTCATCTTGTCAATTTTATGTTAGCGTGAATTTATGACATAGCAGAACATTTGAACTTTGACTTTAGTTCTGTTATTATTTTTATCACATGTTTTTTTCATCAGAATTTACTCATTGAGGCTATTAGTCATAAATGGAGTCTTGCTGAAAAACACCTGGGTTCCATTGAATTCGATGCCAAGGTAATTTTGATTAATGCTGGTGTGATTGTAATATGAACTTCATAATGCATAAGTTATTTGCATTCTGAGGCCATTACTTATTTGCACTGAGGCTACTGTCAAATTTTGAGAATAAGTTTAAAGCTGACACTGGAACAGTTTTATGTTGTTTTGCAATAATCTTTAATTTATAAATAAAATAACTGAATTGATTCAGTTGTTTGTCAAAAATAAAATAAATATACCTAAATATGATAGGAATTCTCACATCTAATGGCATAGGATAAACATTTCTTTGGCTCAAAATGGTATGAGAGCACTAGCATAAGCAATGAGCTGCACATTTTATGTAGGTGTAGAGTTTGCTAACTAACTATAATCACTAATAAAAAAACTATAACTTTTAACATTCAAGTGATAGAAGTAAGAATATTGATATATCAGTTGATTTAGAATATGGTAGGGTGGAAATTGAAAGTCGAAAATGGATTATTTTGCTTTATTTTTTTATTCCCTAAGATCATGGTTATCAATGTGAAAGTCAATGATGAACTTGTAAAACAAGTATTATGATATACTTTATTTAAGGGCATTAGAGAAACCTAAGAAGCTAAGAGTTCAAATGGAAACTTGGAAACTTAGTAGCTATATGTAATGGCAGATCTTTTATTAATAAAAAATGGGCCATGATAGACTTATAATATTTTGATAAAAGGGTCTGGTGGTAGAACAGTAATTTTATTATTCATCAATGAATGGTAGCAGGTTGTGTTCAGTCTTCTTTTTTGTATAGTAGTTGACATTTGAATATGACAGCTCTTAGAAGTTTCCAAGCTTTGCTTCTGATATTTTCTTGTTGCACATCTTCTTAGATTAGAGAACTCGAAATCAATCTGAAGCAGCAAGAAAAGTTTGCTCAACAAGCATCTCTTCACGTTGAGTATTGTGAGTCAACTTATTAAGTTCTTATTCTCATGTGTTTTTTAGGCACTCTCTCCTCGCTTTCTTCATGCATTCGTTGTTTCAACTATGAACATGGAATGCAGTAGCTTTTATTGTATCCTGAACTTTTCAGGCAAGAAAGAGGTAGAGGAACATCGACAGCAGCTCTCAATTGCCAAGAGACATGCGGAATCAATTTCTGTTATCACTCCAGAACTTGAAAAGGCATTTCTTGAGGTTTGTTTATGCTATGACTTGGAGTTAAAACTTCAAACTTGAAAATTTTGGATTAGTTTAAGTTCATCCCTTTCATCAGGATTGAATATCAATCATAATGTCAGTTTTAAAATTAACGTTCCCTTTTCTATTTACCCCATGTGACACCCATATAATCTTTCCCACCTTTAATCATCTGTTTGCTCGCAATATATTGGAGTGGTCTGCTTCCCTTGTATATTATCATGGTTGGGAATGAATACTGAATTTAACAGAATATTCATTCTTAGTTCTGGTATATCATAATGTCAAAGTAACAGGGCCTATTCGTAGACACTGAATAACATATGAGATTTTGTAGTTTCATAACAGTAATTAGGTCAATGGTGCTGTATCTCCTGTTGGTGGAGATGATATTCCAGCATAGGGCCTTACCTTGAACAATCATTTCTCATCATGATGCTTGAAATTTTCCAATTGGACCTTAAGCAGCTAAATGTGGTAACTTATGGAAGCTTCTAGCGGAGTGGTTAGGGGCTGCTTCAGAACCGGCAGAGGACTTGCCAGCATAGTGAACTCATGGTTTGTGATCAGACTGGAATTGGCTAGGTCCATTCTGGTACTGGTTCAAGGGTCTGTCAAACCAGCCTGGAACCATTGAACTGAACTGATTCTGAGTTTAAAGTATCACTGTTATAGTTCAACCCAATTTTATTTTTCCCTTATAAAATAAAATTACAGTTGATGAAATCAAATTATTATAAATCAATACTACTAATAAAAGAAAAACATTTAATTTTAAAAAATTTAACTGTGGAACCTACAAGGAACAGTCATGAACTGGACTGGCTACATTTTGGTTCCAGTTCATGGGATGGAGCGAACCTTAACTGGCAGCTTGGACCCGGGGCTGAAGAATGGCACCCTTCACTAGCAGTATTCTAACAGATAGGTTTCCAGAATTTTTCTTTCTGTTTGCACCAGCATGGCCTACCAAGCTTGTCTGCATATTTTTTCTCGTTGTTTATTATTTAATCAACTTAAAGGAACAATAGAAGGTACTATCGTACATAAATAAAGTTTTTTCCCTGCTTATTGTAAGCCATTAATAATGTGCATTCTGCATTTCTGAAAGTTACGTACTCAATCGTTTTTAAGGGAAATGTTTAAATGATATAATTATTTGGTACCTATTTTTGGAAGATTGTCAATCTATATTTAGTTGAACCTCTAGTCTTAAGAGTTGGAAGTCTTATTTTGGTTAAAATACTGATCTTGTATGTGAAAAAATTGCATGGCAACATGGTCACATCGACTATCTCATTCATATATACACTATTCTTACTTGATGCTTTATGGTGCCATATCTTTTATGCTCATGTGCAGATGCCTACAACAATTGAGGAATTGGAAGCTGCTATTCAAGACAACATTTCTCAAGCCAATTCCATTCTTTTCCTCAACCATAATGTACTGGAAGAATATGAACACCGTCAGAAGAAGGTAATTTTGCAATCCTCATTTTTCTCCTCTTAAATCTTAGTTCTACTTCTGGCTACTGTTGTAATGCATAATCTACATTATCTTGTTGCAATGTGTTGCAGATTGACTCTATTGCCAAAAAGTTGGAAGCAGATAAAGATGAAGTAAAAAAGTGTTTAACTGAAATAGATGCCTTGAAGGTAACTGGAGTTCAGTTGCTTCCTTGCTTGCCTGATGATTATACATAGCTATTGTCATTTTGGTTAACTGTGATTTGTGAACATATAGATGGTGCTTTCTAGTTTGGTTAATTTTGTAGAGGAAATTAAGATAAATTATTTTATATCTGTGGATGAGCATCAAATTTCAAGCTTCAAAACAAGCGCTTTAAAGGCTAGTGTATTAAATTCCTGGTAAAGTTGGATTCCGAAATTTTACCGCGAGTTCTATGGCTTGATAGTTTATTTTGGCAAGCAGTTATTGTATCGATTGAGGTTTATCTGTAGGGGACTGGATTTGCATATTGATGGATATATCTTTTGTTTTGGCTGGATTAGAGGAACTTGGAGAGCATATTTTGGCAAATAAACTTACCAGAAGCCATTGGTTGGAAAAACTAGATAGTTGCCGGAGGCTTGAGCTAATATAAACCCAGTTACCAGAGATGCTGAAGAGATGTTTTGTGGAAGCGGGGAATAATTGCCTGCATTCTCTTTGATTAAAAGAAATTTGACTGATGGATTGGTCCCAGGACCTATAGGATCTTCCACCATTCCTTCAACCGTTTGCGTCCTTTGATACATTCATTCAATAGCTTGTCCCTCCTTGTCCAAGTTTTGCCCCTGGTTACCACATACAATATTTGATATTAACCAATGTCAACTTTATCATAGCAATAAAGTATTCAAACTTACACTGCATACTGGTCAATTGGTCACGGCGAAAGCAATATTTTCTTTTTGGATTATCCTTATTTCTCCAACACTATCCTTTTGAATAACATGCAGGAAAGTTGGCTTCCAACATTAAGAAACCTTGTTGCCAGGATAAATGAGACCTTCAGTCGCAACTTCCAGGAGATGGCTGTTGCAGGAGAAGTTTCATTGGGTAACTATTATGGCGCTTTAATCACCATTTATGGTAGATGAGTTATTATTAATTGTTACTTCCCTATGTAAAAGTTCTTTTTTTTTTTTTGAGAAATTAAGAAGGTGAATTTTAGCTCGACAATAAGGTTGCCTTTGGTGACTTCATTCCATGGAACAACCTCCTTGCACTGCAAGGGGGAGGTTGCTTGCATCTGATCCTCACAGGTGTCCTGTGAACCAGGAAACACTTTGTATCACTGACTCATTTGATTTATTAATTATTTTCAGATGAGCATGAGAAGGAGTTTGATCAGTTTGGAATACTTATAAAAGTGAAGTTCAGGTGACTGTACTTCTAAATCTGCTTTTTATTTCAGCGAATCTCGTTTAGTATAGCTATTAAGTTTCAGTTTAAAGAAGACAATTACTTTTTGAACTGATTTCTAAAAAAAAAAATGCTGAATATTGACTTCTTGAATTTTGATACATCTATTTGCACTTCACCATAGTTATCTCACCATCCACACTTGATTAATCTTTTAAAAAGATTGGGTGTTTGTTAATCCCAGATGAGGTTGAAAGCTGCATGAGTCCTAAGTTGGATTCTGTTGCATGTTCTTTTTATACGTGAGAAGATTCAAATTTATGCTTCCAAACTATGGTTATGATGACTTTGGCAACACTTTTCAAAAGATTGAGTTAGCTCTGCACTTGTTTGTTAATCCCAGATGAGGTTGAAAGTTTCACAAGTCCTAAGTTGGATTCTGTTGCATTTGATTTTTATAAGTGAGGAGATTCAAATTTATGCTTCCAAACTATGATTATGATAACTTTGGTTCATGTATACGACCTTCAGGCAAGCAGGACAGCTTCAAGTACTAAGTGCTCATCATCAATCTGGAGGGGTATTGTATCAAATCAAATTCTTCTGTTCAGATTGCTACTATAGCAGTAGTACCTTATGATGTTTAAAATTCCTGGTTGCAGGAGCGTTCTGTTTCAACTATTCTTTATCTTGTTTCTCTTCAAGACCTCACAAACTGCCCATTTAGGGTAGTTGATGAGATTAATCAAGGTTAGATTCTTACCACTCAATCACTACTTGGATAATCTGCAGTGAATAAATCTTCATGATCTTCCCCTTTCTTCTTTTGACAGGAATGGACCCTATAAATGAAAGAAAGATGTTTCAGCAATTAGTGAGAGCTGCCAGTCAGCCTAATACTCCACAGTAAGAACAAATATATGCATAACTGAATTCAGATGTCATGCATCTTTTTTTAGTTGCATATGCTTGTTATGACAGAAAGTGACAAGGGACAAAACTGCTGGCTTGGTATTGGCTGGGTATTGAGACTGATTTTGTGTCTATTAGAAAGCTAGAATGTGTGGATATTTAGTTAACAATTAGGGCTTCTATATGTATTGGTTAAAGAAGCAAAATTAAGCAAGAAAGAGAAATTAGCAGCCGCAAATACTAGCAACGGCATGCACTCACTATCAACAGATAGCATGCATGCGTTTCTCGTGCATAGGCATAGGCATAGGTATGATATCTTAACTGTTCATTCAGTCTAATAGTTGCTGCTTGATCAAAACATCGAGGGCAGTTATATTACTCCTGCCCAAAAAATGAATGAAGTAATCACAGGATGAACCTTCTCTTGTTTATCAATATAACCGACAACCTTTTTGCACTCGTTATTCAACATTTATCCTAGAGGCTATTTTCTTGATGGATGGGTTGATTAGTATTACTATCATGTCATCTGTGCATATAATTATTTTCAAATTCTTGCAATTAATGAACATCAGTTTTATATTTTCCATGTCTGATGCTGCAAAATGCAAATATTAACTTACATGTTTGCTTGACCAATATGGATAGGTGTTTCCTACTCACACCCAAGTTGCTGCCTGATTTGGAATACAGTGAAGCATGTAGCATTTTGAATATAATGAATGGGCCTTGGATCGAACAACCTGCTAAAGGTTAGATGCTAGTTATAACCTACAATAACTCCAATTAACACAAATCCTGTAATACATTACCATTTGAACTGCAAATGTTATTTTCTTGTGTAATCCAGTGTGGAGTAGTGGAGAATGTTGGAGAGCTGTTGCCGGGCTGGTGGGCGGAAGCAGGTCTGCAAATAACAATTGCTAGTGAAGATACCATGATGGGATCCTTGATTGAAAACAATCCAGGGCCCTGCCAGCAGGAGATTGAAATCAAGCTGTGGTCTTTGTCACATCAGCTGGTTATGTGAAATGCATGTATATTTTGCTGTACCTTTTTTGGTCAATCCTTTTTGTTCCTGTGTATAGATGATCCCTGAAAAATGTAGTTATATATTCTTTTTGCAGAGGCACACTTCTCCAGGAACTAACATTAAAAGATAACTTAGGTTTATTAACTTGTGTAAATGTAGGATATTTAATTCTCATATTTATTAGCAAATGAAATGAAATTTTCTCTTTCTAGCAGAAGTGGATTACTCAATAATGCTTAGGTGGACATTCAAACCTGTTCTCTTTGCAGGGAATTAGGAGCAATGTCCCAATTTTGATTTTTTTTTCTTCTTAGAGTTTTCTAATTGTCAATATATTAATAAGATATTATAACAATAAATAAATTTTAATTTAGATTTGATATTAATATTAAATCTTTAGTTTTTATCTACTCATTTATGTTATGTGATCTTATAAATGTAATTTGGATATGTCATTAAAGATCTATTACAATTGAACTGGGAATGAAATAAAAATGTTTTCAAATTTTTTATCTTCCTATAGCCAGCACATATATTAAAGATTAAGTTATTTTTTTCTCTTCAAGAATATATAGTTATGGTAAAGGAAAAAATTAGACATCATACATGTGAAAAAAAATGCAAATTTCCTTTGATAGCATTTTCTGTTATAATTACTAATTACACATGCATCTTTCACCTATTTTTCACTTATTATATTTTTTTTTTTTTTTTTTTTTGTAAAATGAAACATGTGTTTATAGAATCAACTAGATTAAAAAATAAAATATCGGTTTCAAAATCTACACGAAGATCGGATTCAGATAACACTATCTTAAGACATAATTTACATATGTTATTTGTTATTCAAACGTCGGATGGGGGCTTGTAATCAAGCATGTCCCTTATATTCAATCGAATTGAAGGCCCCATAGATGAGCATATATGTGCGCTTTTCCAATAAACTCCTTTCGCTCCTGATGGCTTGTTTGCTTCTATCGATTTCTGGGAGAATACAGATGATAAATTAATGTCTATGTACTCAGAGAACAAGGAGACATGTCAAACAAAAGGGAAGTGCAAGTTCATATCATACTATTGTAGCAAGTAAGTTTTCCAGGAGGTCATCTTCTGAGAAGTCAGCTTTTCCAAAAGGAATATGAACAATTCCGGTTTTGTCTGCTCTATATTCAACTTTTCCCTTTTTGAACTCTGCTATTGCCTGAAATAAATTAAGAGCAAAGTTGTGTCATAGTAGTGATTCAAACTGTTAACTAGAAACAACCGTTATCATAGAGTTCGAGTCCTGAGTATAAAGTCTCTTTAAACACACAGGACGGAGCACTTCACCCCCCTCCCCCCTTTGTAGGCCTACCCAGCTCAAATCCAAATAAGTCAAGCCAGTGGACTTTGGATATCAGATGATTAAAACCAAAAAAGAAAAGAAACAACCCTTCTCATTATTGTAGATACATTACAACTCTAAACTCTAATCTCTAATCTACTTGTTACATGTTACTTATGCCTCACCACAACATATGGTCATTTTTTCAAGTACTTTGCAAATCTTAGCAATTTGCAATTGCTAGTTAATTGTGTAATGAAGTGAACTCTGTTTGTCGTTCCATCTGATTTCATGATTCCATTTACATCTTACTATTGAAAATGCAACCATATATTACATAAAGGTGTGTCTTGAGATGTGAAAACGTTGGTTGTTGAATAACAATTCCAGTTGGTAATCAAAACAATATATATACAATAGAAGCACAAAACAAGTGAAGGAAAAAGTAAATTATACCTGAGGTATATTAGTCGTAACTGTACCAGCTTTTGGATTCGGCATCAGTCCCCTTGGTCCCAGAATCTTACCAAGGACAGCAACCTGATATGAGAGGCAAAGAGACATTAATAATGCTAATAGAATCAATATAATCCCTGAAAAGGAGACTTCCCGAACGAACAGACAACAAATCATAGTTAATAAACAAACAGCATAAGTCAAAATTTTCCCAGAATCAGAAAGATATTTTCACAGAGTAAGGTAGCTAATTCTAACTAATGAGAAGTGAATGAATAAACCAATCTAAATGCAATTGATACAATCAAAACAGACTCTTTCTACAATTAACCAAATCACGCATGAAACCTAAGGGGAAGCAGTCAAATTAGATTTAACTAAATTAGGGTTAAATAACCAGCCTTGCAACTAGAGAACTGGTTAGCATAAATACTAATAATGCTTCTAGAAATTTAATCAATTTTTAAGAGAAAAAGGTTACATGCTTAATTAACCATGCACTCTAGTCTCAAAGATTTAAAAAAAAAAAAATTTATATATTGACTTCAGTATTGTGTCATAGGAATTAATCTTACAAAAGCAAAAAGGCACAGTATAGTAATGTAGATTTGAGTTTAAGAAAGCATCATCCAGACTACAAAATTCTTCATAGCAGCTAAAATATTTATTTTCTCCAATAATGTGAAGCCCAGCCCTCATAAATGTAACTTATAAGTGATTAGATTTTAAAAACTTAATGTCAACTAAAAATTTGATAAGAATAAAGATTATGTCTTCAGATCACTGAGCTTATATATGTGTTTAAACAACAATTAGATAAGCAGACCAAACACCTTAGGCATCATGTCTGGAGATGCAATTAATTTGTCAAATTCCATGAATCCTCCTTTTATTTGTTCTATCAAGTCCTCCCCACCAACCAAATCTGCTCCTGCATTTTTGGCTTCATCGAATTTCTCACCTGCAAACATTTAATTTCTCATTACGAATGCAAAGAGCGAGGATAAAAATGTGTAGGACAATGTCAATAAGTGCAATCATCCTGCACCCTTACTTTTAAACAATCAGAAGGAAAGACCAACTAGAAAGTCTACAAATTGTCTTCCCAATTAAAATTATCCTCATTTAGGTAACTTCTATAAAGTTTCCAAATTCATTTGGGAGAGACTAAACACCAAACTTAGCAAAGAGATGGCAGCAATATTTATCTGAAACTCTGCTCAGCTGAACTACACAACAATCTTGAACTAGTCAGGGAAATATTTCACAGAAAAAGGAAGCAAATGTGTGGTGGATGATAAACACGTGACATAAATTACCTCTCAGGTGAACTGATATTCTTAACTATCCATTGCAACATAAAAAACATCGCTTTTAATAGAAAGGAGAAATAATCCAACTATTTCACCATTTTTTGTAATAAAAGTCAACACCAAACCTTAATTTTTCCGCCAATGAAGAGTAACAACAATTTAACTAAATACGCCTGAGGATGACAAAACTATTCTGAAAAAAGACATGTTTTATGTTTGAATCTTGTAAATTGATCACCAAAATTTCCAATATTAATTTCATCCAGTTGGTTACATCTACTAGATTCATCTTAGTAGATCCTTTAGCTTGTTAGAGGGAGAAAAAAAAGTTGTCCCCATAAAATGTCAGCACAAGGTCAATGGATCTGTGATTGACCATGCTTCAAGCCCAGGTGCTTTTACATGAGAATATGAGAGTTTGTTGAAGATAATAACTATTTTTAGGCCCTCACTTGGAAGCTTAACTTCTAAGCTAACAGTTCTTCATGCCCAAAGTTCAATAAGATAAAAAGTTGTGCCACTCTCAACCAAAGGTGGAACAGTTGTTAAGATAAAATTGTTTTCAAAACCTTTCCCAGCTTCATTGGTATAGAATTCATCCTATACTGAACTTGAATGGGACAACCACGAATCACACTACTAAAATCTCTAGCAAGGTACTGCTATGCTTAATATTTTGGGAGTTAACAATTGAACAAATCCCTAGCAATATTACGTAAGAACTAACTAGGTTCTTATCCTTTGTAAAATATGTTCTCATTGAAAGCTATGTTTTTCCACAAATAAATAAGACATGAACTTCAAAGTAATAAAATAGTGCAGATACTTATCAAGCACACCTCACTTAAAAATGGTAAAAGTTAGCAAATTGAGTAGAATAGCTACCTTGCGTAAGCACTGCCACTTTCACCGTTTGTCCAGTTCCTTTAGGCAAATTTACCTATGCATGAAGGAAACTAAATGTCAATATACATACGTTCAGGTTGTGAATGCATTTTTCATATAACTTGTCCAAGTAAGAACTCACAGTTGCCCGCAGTTGTTGATCATTATATTTGGGATCAATGTTAAGACGGAAATGAGCTTCAGCCGTTTCAACAAATCTTGAGTTTCCCATTTGCTTCAACAAAGATATTGCTGTCTTTATGTCATATTCTTGCTTGTTTTCCCTCAGCTTTTGAATTTCCAAGAATCTCTTGGACCTAGTCTGGCATTTCCAACAAAAATGTATGAGCTAAATTCTTGAAGGTTGATACCATGCAATAATCTTCAAAAAAGCGAAAAGGGCACTATGAAGATAGGGTTAACAATCCATAACAAAAAAAAGTAACGAACAAAATAATGACCCCATCTCCCATCTATTACTTGAGCATCCTCTGCTCCCAACTATAACAACCCAAAGAATATATAAAAATTAAAGAATCATCTGGTGAACCCAAAAGTCAATTTCTACCGCCCTCTGCTCCCTGCCGTAACTCCCCACCAAAAGGAAAGTTAAAAAAAGTTCACGTATTGACAGATTTAGGAGATCCAGAAACTGCCTTCAGCTATGTCAATGATAAAGTAGAACCACACATATTAATAATTCGAACTAAAGAGAATTTAAAGAATAATTTTTTACACCAAATTCTAAATGAATCAATTCAAAATTATCCAAGCAAAATCTTCTCTGCATATAAACCAACGATGATAATAATATTAGTAGGATACATTTGCTGTCTCC
The DNA here is from genome assembly GCA_947857235.1 of Jatropha podagrica. Classification (NCBI taxonomy): domain Eukaryota; kingdom Viridiplantae; phylum Streptophyta; class Magnoliopsida; order Malpighiales; family Euphorbiaceae; genus Jatropha; species Jatropha podagrica. Next base: position 71,301 of record CANUEP010055702.1, on the reverse strand, counting down.
GTCCTAAGGCACTATTCAAGTCTACAGCCTCCTTATTCAATAATAACACGAGCTCAGAATTCACTAATAAAAACATCAACAGCAAAAGATTAAAAAAAAAAATCAAATAAAATAAAATCCAAAATGAAATGGACCAACCAAAATCAAACAATCAAATCATCCTGAAACCCCAAACTTCAAGAATTATAGAATTCAACACCACAATCTTACCCTGTCTCTCTTCAAAGGCAATAAAGCCTTTCCTTTCTTAGGCTTAGGAGGAGGAACTGTTGCAGTAACCACATCACCTCCCTCTCTCTCGTCTACGTCGTCAGAGACCTCAGCCACTTCAGTCTCCGCAGCCAAAGCAGCAGCCACAACCACACTACAAGTTACAAACTTTGCCTCTTTTAGTGTATTCAAATTAATCCATTTGCCCGATTTTCTTTCCCCATTGGAACCCAAAGCGAACCGATGGAGAGACAAAGTTTTGGGCTTGAAGGAAACGAGAGATGGGTTCAGGTCTTGTGGGTGTGTCGTGGAGGTGGCGTATGTTAGCATAAGGGAAGATGGTGTAGTACAGCTTGCCATTGTTGCTTGTTTGGCTTAAGCTTTCTCTCCAGAAAAAAGGGGCTTTATCTCTACGTATATATATACGGCAAGCAGATAAGAGGCCATTCTTTCTTTATTTTTTTAATTAATCTTTATCTATTTATTTTTAATTCATTAAATCATTACAATTATTGGTTATTTATTGTGATGCATTATTTTTCCTCAAGAGAAAAAAAAATAAATTAATTAAAAATTTTACATTAATTAGAAATTTATCTTTCCTTTAAAAAAAAAAAAAAAAAAAAAAACTCATCTTAATTAGGAATTTGACTCAATTAATAAAACGTATTAAGTAGTTCAAAAAAAGGACTAATGTACAATTTGCAACAATTTGGTATCAACAAGATTGCTATACAGTTGACACTTGTCTATGAAACCTTTCATAGCAGGTAACAAAACATGTTTCTTTAATTATTTATTTTTATATTTTTCTTCTATTCTTTATATAAAAGGCATATAATATTGTTCAAAATAACAATTAAAATTATATTTTTTCTCATCATCATGCAAAAATAAGTGATAAAAACATAATAAAATAATATGAAATATTGTTTATATGGTTTGATTTAATATTATTTTAACTTTTACATAAATAATATAAAAAAGAGTATTTATACAAATATTAAATTAGACAAAATAATAGAATAAATACATATTTACTTTGCATATTCCATGGAAGAAATATTATGCATAACAATTGTTAATTAGACTAATATATTATTGTTTTGCATGATTAAAAATTAATTTATAAATATTTATGCAAATTATCATATAATCATAAATTACAATTTAACACGTTTTAAGGAAATATTATAAAACTAATTTTATATTGTTTCATTATCTATATATATATATATATATACACACGAAAAGAAAATTAAATCATTTAAAATCTCAATTTTTATTTTAACTTTGATATAAAGTTATTTTTCATAATAAAATCTAATTATATGACTCACATAATACTAACATAATACAATTTAAATTGCATAATATATGCTAAAAATTTTAATAATAAGATAAATAAAAATTTATAATTATTTATTAGAATTTTAAATAATTTATTTTGGATATATTAAATAATTATATTTTTGAAAAAAAATAATTATATTAAAAATAATATTTAAATTCACATCATTAAATAATTACTTTTATATCCATTAACAATAAAGGTAGATATTAAATAAAACATCAATATGCTATTCTTGATAGATTTGAACTACTTTTGATATATTGGAAAAAAAAAATCTCTATTTTTTGATAATCTATTTTATAAGTGTCAAGTCACTCGTTTTAGTTTAAATAAAATGATTTATAATTATCTATTCTAAATCTAATAATAAAAAAAATTATGCACAAATACATAAATTTTGAAATCTGTATTATAATTTTATCCTTGAAAAAAAAAAAACTTGATGAGGAGGAATTTTCACAAATGAGGTGCATGATTATAAAAAAACTAGGTGGCATTACCCCTTAAATTTGGGTACAACATACAATTTATTCAAAAATTAATTTTTTTTTATAATTTTTCCTTTAAACTTATACTAAAAATGCCAAGATTTTTAAGAAATTTATATATATATAGTTTTAACTGATAAAAATTATTTTAAAAATTTTAAAATTAAAAATAAAATATTATTTGAAAATATAATAATAATTATATAAGTTTATATTATTTGATTTAAAAATAATTTAACAAGTATTTTATTTAAAAAAATAGAATTAGAAAAAGATTTGATTATGTAAATATTTAGTTAGAAAAATATTTATTATTTTTTCTTTGATTAATTTTTAAATTATATTTGATTTAAATTAAATATTTAATTATTTTTTAATTATATTTATTTTAATCAAATAATTTATTTTTGGAATAAAAATGGACATTTTGCTATTGGTGTAAGTTTAAGGGTAAATTGTAAAAAAAAAAATTAATTTTTGAATAAATTATATATTATATCCAAATTCAGGAGCAAATTAAATCTTATTTCTTAAAAAAAAAAACCTATCATATCCTTAAAAGTTAAAAATTGTGATAATTGCGATTAGTATAACTTTAAAAGCAACAATTTTCATATTTTTTAATCATTTAATATATTTTTAATGAATTTAATTTTATAAGTTAGAATATTCAAAAATGAAGTGTTTAATAAGCATAATTAAATTAGTTCATCCAATGAAATTTTCAATTTTATTTTTTTAAATGTAATTAAAATATAAAATTGAATAAAATTTGACGAAAACGGTTAGAACAAATTATTAGAATTGAGAGTCAATAAGTATAATTATGTTGGTCTTATCATTTAAATGTGCAGTGAGATGTTTTAAGTTCGATAATTTTTAATTATAATAATTTGATGAATCGAGGGATATTAATTTTATATATTTGAGTAAAAAATAATGAAAATTAGAAGAAATTTAATTTATTCCTTGCTTTGGATTATTTTTTTGCGCTTCGAAAAGAATTAACAGCAAAGAAAAGAGATTCACTTCCATGTTTAGTCTCATAAAAATGATTGCGTGGACGGGATGGGATGGACGGTCAAGGTCAACGGATTCCAATCTTCCATTTCTAGACGCGTGCAATGCACTTCCCCTAACCATCATTGCTTTTGCCAATTTCATCCTCACGCGTTTTCCTCTCGTTCGCCCATCACTTCCTAATTATCGAGCTCTATAATCCTAACTCTCTGTTAAGCTCTAAATTTTTAGTTTATTACAATTTAAATATTAAATTTTATAATTTATATTAGAAAAATTTTACTTTGCATTTTAGAGATTTGATTTCGAGTCTCATCCAATTAATTTCTTTTTAATTAGATCTTAAGTAATTAAGAGTAAATATTGTAGATATAAATTTCATCTTTACGCATCATTTTGCTCTCTCGTGCTTTTTTTTTATTATTTTCTATATAGATTCATAAATGAATTCAGCGAAATTTTATTTTATTAACAAGATAAAAATATATTTAAAAATGTAAATTTAAATTTGAATTTATTTATAATTTATAGTGAAAAAAATTTATATCATTAATAAAAATTGAAACTTAAATAAATATATAATTTTCGTCTTATTTTATTTATATGATTTTATAAAATATACATATTATAAATTTAGTTAATAATGGTTATTTTATTTTTTCTACATTTAATTAATTAAAATAATAATAAAAATTATTTATTTAATAATTAATTAAGAAAAATAATGTCTCAAAATATAAATTCAGAGATTCCATAAATATTTCGAGATATTAAAAAAATAATAGATAAATAACATGAGATGGAATGATTCTTTTTTTTTTTTCAATTTTTGACGTAGTCTGGAGCTTAAGTGCTGAACTGACAGGAGCGTGGGAAATAGTGCGAGTAGAGATTTCATTTTGAAGTCCTCGCGCCATCTATTTCTCCACCGAACAATAAATAACCACCGAACCTTCTCTCTTGCTGACCTCAATCTTTCCGAGTCTCTGAGAAATGGCAATCGCCAACTTCTGCAACCTTTCCACGCTCGCCGTCTCTCTGCACTCACCAAACCACCACCGTAGCTATAATACCTTCACTATCATCACTCCTTGTATCATTGCCACTAGTAATTCTAAACTCTCTACTCCCTCTCTTACTTGGTCATTTCCCCGTAATCGATTCCAGACAACTATCGTCTTTTCCTCTGGTGGAACTGGCGGCTCAGATAGTGGTGGAAGCGGCGGCAGCGGTGGAGGAGGAAGAGGAGGGAATGGAAGAAATGACGGTGACGATGATGCTGGATCCCGCAACCGGACTGAAGCCATTCTCGCATTGGCTGAGGTATAGTTTATACGTGTATGACATTTTTGGTGTTTGTGTATGGATTGTAGTAATTAGTGTGGAATTCGTGGAGTTAGGTAGGGAGGTCATTGGAGAGCTTGCCAAAGGACTTGGCGGGGGCGATTGAGGCAGGGAGAGTGCCGGGATCGATTGTGTATAGGTACTTTGAGCTAGAGAAATCGCCGATATTCCGATGGTTACTTCAGTTTGGTGGGTTTAAGGAGCGGTTGCTTGCAGATGATCTGTTCTTGACTAAGGTCGGCATTGAATGTGGGGTTGGGATTTTTACAAAGGTTTGTACTTTATGCTTCACATAAGCTATTTAATTGTGTAGGTACGCAATGCAATTCAATTATGTGAGTTGGACTTCGATGTAAATTGGCGGCAACTTCAAAAGTGTTCAGTGATTTCTTATAAGCTATTCAATTATCTATATATTTCTTCTCTAAATTCTACGCGGAAATCTTTCTGTCTTATCTTCCGAAGGATATGAATATAACAAATCGCAAACATTCTAATACAGTCCTATGTGTCATGTATATATGTTGTTGTTTTAGGGGAGTCTATTAGAAGATACTAGTATCAACTTAGTTTGAATTGGTTAAGTAACAGAAATTTCCTAGTAAGAACTAAGAACCATGGTGGGGGATTTTCATATTATTGTTGAAAATATTTTTTGTTTTATATGAACATATACTGATTTGCTTGAATAATTGGATGAATGTACATTCAGGATGTATTGAAGTTGTGATGAAAGTATGATGCATTAGGTTTATATGGTTCATGGCTAATGCTTCAGCTTCATCTGCAAGGGGATTATCTGTGATTGAGTTTGTCATTTGCACACCCAATGCTAGGACTTGCTGTTGGGCTAATATATATGCTTTACAAATTTTTGTTCAAGCACTTCGTATTTCTAAATGACTTCAAAGTTCTATGTCGTCCTAGTTAAATAGAACACCCCCTGCCTCCCTTTTCCTTTCCTTTTTTCCTGTTCTCATCATACGCAAGACAGCAATGCAGTGCAGCTCATAGATAATCTTTCTGGATTTTGCTTTCTTTTCAGACTGCTGCTGAATTGGAAAAGCGCAGAGAAAAATTTTCCAAGGAGCTGGATTTTGTTTTTGCTGATGTGGTATGGCTATCTTTTGTGTCCTTTTCTTTTGTATTCTCCAATAAAGGTTAATTGAATAAGTGCTCACTCTTCTATGAGTTGACTAATATAATCCTATTTCCCATAAGGAAACAATTTTTTTTTGAAAGGATAATAGTAATTCTAGATAAACAAAGATGCTTTCTAACAGCTGTGACTTTTGTGGTCAACTTTATGTTTTTGGTGCGTACTGCATAGTGTAACCATAATTGAGGTGGGTGAGCAGAGCTGACGTAGCAAAAGAAGAAGAGTGCAAACTATTTGCTCCTAGTTGATTTTATAATGAAGTTATGGTACTTGTCAACTATCAAGAAATTGCCAATTGTTAGTAGCCAATAGCTATATGGCTAACTCATGTACATTTGACTTAAGTTGATCTTAGCATAAATCCTTTACAGTCTGATTGGCTTAAGTGAATATAGCTAGCCACAAGCTATAGTTGGACAGGTCTTATAAACAATTAAGCAGGATACCAGCACCTTATTTCCAATGCAATAAACTACATTTTCTACTTAAATAGTTTCTGTTTTAGGTGATGGCTATAATAGCAGACTTTATGCTAGTGTGGCTTCCTGCTCCTACTCTCTCTCTCCGACCACCTCTTGCAGTCAGTGCTGGCTCTATCGCTAGGTTCTTCCACAATTGTCCTGATAACGCCTTCCAGGTTATTGATTGTTTTTTGTGCAATTCTCGGCTGTCAATAGTGTCCAAATAATATTTCAATGTTAATGTCCAAACTCCTGCATGCAGGTGGCTTTGGCTGGAACATCTTATTCATTTCTACAGAGAGTAGGCGCAATAGTGGTATGTGCCAAATCATGTAAAGAAGCTCAAGTAGTCATTTTATGACAATTGGATGACCTTCGTTTTTCTTATATGTTTTTCAGCGTAATGGATCAAAGCTATTTGTAGTTGGAACGAGTGCCTCTCTGGTAAGTTAACTCCTTAAATGATCTCAGCTCTTTGGTTTATTGGTTTTCACCTTTTCTAGTTTATTTTTTTTTGTACTTCAAAAGTTGCTGAACTTTGGATGTTCTGGTACTACTAGACCTAAGCATGTTGTGTTGTCATCAGAGAAGGAATTTCGGCTATTTTATAATCTCTAAAAGCACCATGTAATTTCACGAATATAAACTTTTCAATTGGTTCTTTACCTTCTAATAGTACATGTCTCTTCTCGCTTCAGGTATTTGTTGTGTCAAAGTCTACCTGTACTCTGTTGGAAATTTCAGGATATCTTTATAATTGTAGTCTTTCTGGGTTTGATTTCAAGCAATGTGAATTTAAGTCCATTGTAAAGAAATGTTTGATTCAGGTTCATTTTGTAACAGTTATGACGTTGAGTCTTGCGTGAAAATAAAAATATCCTTAAAAATGCTCAAAATTAGTAGTTTGTTAGACTGATAAAATGATCAGTTGAATAATTATTTACTTGTACAATGCACATGATTAAATCTTTCCTTGTTTGTGTTTTTATCCTCTATTTTTTCACATGATTGATGGCAATTTAACTAAAAGTAGCCCTCTTCAGATTGGTGTAGGTATAACAAACATATTGATCAATGCAAGAAAGGCTTTCGATAAAACTTTTGCTGGTGAAGCTGAGGATGTACCTATATTATCTACCAGTGTTGCCTATGGTGTCTATATGGCAGTTTCTAGCAACCTAAGGTAATCTTTGTCCAGTTCTTATTCATGAGGCCAACAAGAGGATTATCATCTTCAAATTGTTAGTTTATATCAAAGAGAGGATGAAGTTCTGGGAAAATAAATTTTGTTTTGCAAAAGTTTTCCTTCACCTATTTCTCATGGAAAAATTTTCTTTCCAAAGATTTTTCCACTTGGATGGAAGAGAAGTATGCGGTTGCGGGGATTAATCTTTGCAGGTCAAATATTATTGGGGGAAACAATCATTCATTTACATTGAAGGAAGAATTTTCCCGACCAGAAATCAGTGCATGACACGTATCAAATATTTCTCCTGAAAGTATAAATTCTTAGCCATTGCTACATGATACGTATACGCAAATAGCGGTGGCCGTGTTACTAAATCATTTTTTATCCTTACAAATTTGGGCTGGTTTAGTTGGTATGTCTGCATATAATATGTGAAGTGTCATGGAATTATTTCCTTTCATCAAGGAGGTGCCGTTGCCTAAACAGGAATAGGCTTACATTTAATTTAATGACTCGAACTTTACTTGTTTAACAGATATCAAATACTTGCTGGAGTTATTGAACAAAGAATTCTGGAGCCTTTGCTACACCAACAGAAGGTTATACTGAGTGCAATTTGCTTTGTTGTTCGAACTGGCAACACTTTCTTAGGGTCATTGATGTAAGATACTCAAACTGAATCATATTTGTTATATATCATCAAAGTCTACAAGACCATTTGCCTGAAAATCCTGTGTTCAATTTATATACAGGTGGGTGGATTATGCGCGCTGGGTTGGAATCCAAAAGATAAGGGAGTGAAGTATGTTGGTGTTGATACCATTTAGTTGCTTTCATGTTGTCTGAATAAAGGAAAATGATTTTTTGGAATTCTTACAGGTGAATCCATTTGGTTGCCTTCTTTTTTTTTTTTTTCTTTCCCTAATTTAGAAGGTAGAAGGTGGTTGTGAAAAATATTTTAAAGAACACTAAGAAAATTATGTAGAAAATTTCAAATCAAAGGTATACATTTTATTTAGCCTTTCAAATTTCGAACAGAACGCTCATCTCAGATGAGACAACCAGCTTCTATAACAGATTGTAATTTTGATTATTTGACAGTTTATGGAAAGCCTGCAACATTGATTATTTTACAGTTTAAGAGTAACTGACAAAACTCCATCCATATCCTGTTCTTCCCATCAAAATTCTGACACTCAAGAACAATCAAATTAAACAACTTTCTCATATTGTCCATGCCTGTATATTTCCCATTATGATCATATAATCTGCTTCACTATGCAATTTATATTCTATCTCTATATTTATAGTGTCGGTACTAGCATTAAAAAAAAAAAAAAAAAGCAGATTATAGAACATGAGGAGATTATGAAAAGTTACTATCTTTGAAGTTTGATGAAATGTAGCTAAATTTGCCGAAGAAGTCCTTAGTATTATTCGTCATTCCTGGTTAAATGAAGACAGTGCTTTTCTTCTGGCCGGATGTCAGCAATTGAGCCTATTCAACCTCTGCATTCCCAGTTTCAAAAAAAATAATAATAAGACAAAAAAAACTTGCACTCCATGAATTAAAGAAACAAGAAAGAATTTGTGTTACATGAATCAATAAGTTTGCTGTTCAAAAAAAAAAAAAAAAAAAAAAAAAAAGAGGTAATTTTCTAAAAGCTTCCGACTACTACCAATTGAAAGTACCCATTATCATTTTTTTTTTTTTTTTTTTTTTTTTGCACTAAAATATCACGTCCTACACAGCATTTAGATATTCATAATTTGAAGGTGTACTTCTCCCTCTGCTTCTTCATGCATCCTCCATTTATGTACAGTCAGTTCACATCATGTCGCTCGGCTGTTTCATCTCAGAACCTGCAATCCAGCAAAACTTGCATCCAAATTAATTTGAACTGAGGAGATAAATTGAATTGAGGTGCAGAAGCCATGTCGTTCTGAATGACATTTATAACATGAAAAAAATTGTAATATGAAAGTTGAGAAGGTGAGAAGGGTTAATCTTTTTCTCTCGGCTTTCAAATGAGGAGGTACCTGAACTATGTACCAGCTTAGGTTCTATTATTCTTCCCCTTCATCTTCAAATTCAGAGCCGCTGTCTGTTTCTTCCTCTTCACAATAAGTGTCCTTTTCTTCTTCTTCTCGGTCATCATACATTTCTTCCTCATCTATGTCATCATACATTTCTTCCTCATCGCTATCCATTCCATTATCTTCAGAATCATTTTCTTCATTTACAGAACAGCAAACATGTTAGATACACAGACAAAAAATTAAATAGCTTTGAATTATTTTTAAATTGGTTACCTCGTTTAAAGGCTGATTTCATACCTATCTTGACACAGGGAATGTAGTCAATCTTCAATCTCACTTGCGTTTTATTCTTCTCATAATTCTTTTTTAGCAGAGGACAATCAAATACGTACAGTTCCAAAACTGAGGGAGGTAGACTCTTCGGGAAGGAGGCAAGCTTGGGGCAACGCTGGAGCAATAGAAGTTGAAGCGAGGCAAGGCTTTCAAAGCCTTTCGTGGATAGGTATTCGAGATTTGGGAAATCTCTAATGAACAAGTCAGTGAGTGAGGCAGGCAGCACCATTCCTGTTTCCTCATCAGGAAAGGACACCACGTCTGGACATCCACCTCTGATATGAAGTTGTCTAAGAGATGCGAACCTGTGCAACCCCCATTCAAACAATGGCTTGCAGAGGTTAGAAAAAGAAATATTAAGTATTGTGAGGTTGGTGGGTAAACCTTCATCTGGAAAGGATATGTTGCTTCGACAACTCTTTATAACCAATGTACGAAGAGATGTGAGGTTGTGTATGTTATCAGGAAGGGGCTCGATTTTCAAACAATCTCTCACCTGAAGTCGTTCCAGATGGGTGGTGGGCAACCCTCTACATGGGAAGGAAACAAGACTCAAACAATCAACTATGTTAATCTTACGGAGATTGATGAGCTTGTAAAGGTCGTCAGGTAAAGATTTAAGATTAGGGCAACATCTAATATTTATTCGTTCAAGAGATGTGTTGTTGCCAAAGCTCTCTGCTATTGACTCCAAGCTTGAACAAGAATCAACCTTAAGGTCTTTAAGCTTGAGCAGTAACTTGCTTGCTGCTGACAATGATGTAAGAGATTCACATCTAGAAATTACCAAAATTTCAAGATGTGGTATACTACAAGCGGAAAAAGAAGAATCTTCTTCCTCATCTACTAAGCTGTGCAAATTCTCGCAATATCTTATCTTCAGCCGCTTTAAAGTTGGAGGTAGCTGGCCTCTTTTAAATGACACCAGAGAATCAGACATGTAAATTTCCATGTCTTCAAGACATGCACTGTTGTGAACTGTATCAGGTAAAGAACTGAGATTCATGCACAGTCTAAACCGAATAGCTCTCAGCCTCGGAGGAAAACCAGTATCTGGGAAAGAAACAAGTCCTGGGAAACTTTCTATTGTTAGAAGTCTAAGCGACATGAGGTTAAGAAAGCATTGCAGTAGGCTTTCACAACAAATTAATTTCACAATTTCAATTTGACTGGTAGCTATATAACTTATTGGTAGCAAAGAAGGAAATATATCTCCCATGATGCTCAAAGTTGTTGCCTTTTCCAGTCCTTGCATGAACGTCTCTCTGAGTGTTATGTTATTTGAAATTTCATGAAGTACCACAGAGTTTGGTGAACCAAAGACATTCAAATATCCACAATCCACCTCTTTGCAGTTTCTGATTTCTAGCTTGGACAACATTGGGAGGCTTGGAAGCAAAACCACCATTTGGTCACAGTTTATAATCACAAGCTTTTTCAATGAAGAAAGATGGCTGGGTAAATTTCCTGATAATTTGGGACAATCTTTAATGGTAAGCTCACTCAAGCATGGGAATTCAGCCTCACTCGGATTCCATTCTTCCAGTTGAACCATATTCATAAATTGCAGAGTTTCCAGTTTTGGAAAATGATTCATATTTCTGTCCCCATGAAACACGTGATACACCCGTTTTATACAATACATTCTTTTGACCACAAGGTGTTTGAGAGATGGTAACAGCCCTAGCGGTGGTAAGGACTTACATTTTTTGCAGTCCTTTAAACATAAGGTCACTAGATTATGGAACGAAGGATCTCCTACCCAAGAAGAAAGTTCCATACCACTGTAGCCTTTTTTGGTGAGCTCTTTCAGTTTTCCATGAGGTTGCAGTCCATCAAGTACATCTCTGTCAAGTCTCTCATTTCTCATATCATCATATTTCCATTCTAGCAACAAAGCATCCAGGGAGTCAAATTGGCCTCCCTAGCATGTAGAGAATCAGTGACGTTCTCCAAGCCGGTAATCCCGAGTGCCCCCCGAAGAAATTTTAAGTTCAGCAGGGCTGATATATTAACACCATCTTTACCCACTGGAAAATAAGACAGCGTGCGGAGATTTTTCAATTCTTTGACTCCCATTGGCATCCCATCCGCCAACTTTACATTTAAAATATCAAGATGACGCAGGTTAATCAAATTTTCCATGCTTGAAGGCAATGTCTTTAGGCGCCGACATCCCTCCAACAATAGGGTCTGTAAGTTGTATAGTGAAGTTACTGACTCAGTTACAATTCTGATTTTAGTGTATGAAAGATTTAGGTACCTTCAAAGTTTCAGGTCACCAATTGAATCTGGCAACTCAGTGATGTTGTAGTAACTAAAAGATAACACTCTTAAGCACTTAAGCTTTGGTAACAAATCAGAAGGAATTTTATTTGACAAGTAGTTAGCTGAATCCCATATTGGCAAAGGTAGGAAGGTTCTTGAGCACTTCAGCTTGAGTAAGTGTTCAAACCTTTTAATCCCGTCAAGCTCGTCAGGAATGAAAGAGAAGTGACGAGCTCTAGTTTTTATGAATTCTTCACCAATAATTGGTTTATCATCCGAATTGAAGCATTTATCTCCAGCAACCCATTGTGCTAGATCATTCACAAGGTCATGCATAACAAAAAAAGAATCACCATTAGTTGAAGGTTGAAAAAGTGATCTAAACAGTAACTCATGAAAATACTCAGCACCTACATCTTCCATTTCCTTTTCACTATCCAGTGGCTGTATCAAACCTTCTGCCATCCGCAAAAGGATCAATTCCTTCTCAAACTCATAATCCTTTGGAAATATTGCACAATAGGCAAAACACCTCTTTAAATTCGATGGCAGGTGATGGTAACTTAATCTCAAGACAGGAAGAATGCCACTTTCGTCATTTTGTGAACTCCATATATTGCTGTTCAATATATATTTCCACTCAACTTCATGTTTGGAGCGTAAGATCCCACCCAAAGTTCTTGCTGCCAAAGGCAAGCCATTACACTTTTCTATGACCTTTTCACGGATGAATTCCAGATCTGAACATGAACTGATACTTCTATTCTCAAATGCATGTTTGGAAAGTAGTGACCAACAGTCATCATCTGTATTTTGCAGTTGGTGAAACTCAACGGTTCCCATCATCTGTGAAACAAATATGCTACGTGTTGTCACAAGTATTCTGCTTCCTGGTGCTCCATCCATGAATGGGGGCCGCAGAGCACTCCAATCTTCATAATTCTCAGTCCAAACATCATCTAAAACAATCAAAAACTTCTTCCCTGCTAGTTCTTTATGCAATGTTAGCTGAACTTGATTAAGTTCTTTCAGATCGCAGGACTTCAAAGTAACCGACTCAAGAATGCTCTTTGTTATTCTCAAAATGTCAAACGCATCAGACACAGAAACCCATGATTTTATATGAAAATGTTGCATTGCCTCATCGTTGTATACAAGCCGAGCAAGTGTTGTTTTACCTAGCCCACCCATACCAACAATGGGTACAACTCCAAGTTTTGCATTGCTTGTTCCATCCCTTAAGAGCAACTCAAGTATCTTCCTTTTATCTCCATCTCTGCCAAAAACTTGAGATTCATCAAGTAAACATGTACTAGGAGGTCGTTGCCATACCTTACTGGACGACCCTCCAACATTTTCCCTTGAATCTAAGTGATTTCTCTGTGCCGTAATGTCTTGTAATCTGGTGGTTATCTCCTTTATCTTGGACATCATCTCAGAATTAAACATAACAGCTCTTGGTTTGAAGGCCCTGGTAACATTGTGAAAGAAATTTCGAACCTTACTTGTGCTGGCTCGAGTTTTGTGCCTCAACCGGCGGTGTAAAGGTTCAGTAGCAAACTCATCCAAGATGTCTTCCACGTCATAAGCCAAGTCTTCGAGCTTCCCAAGCCAGGTCTTCACCAAACTCATCCAAGTTATTTGCTTCTCCTCTGCATCATCAAGCAGAGCTTGAATTCCAGTCAACATTTTTTCCCATTTCTTGATCTCAGCATAGACTTGCTTTCGATCTTGATATTTGGAGCTCAAATATTCCATGGAAACAGAAGCCGTCTTTTTAATAAGCAGTTCCATCAAAGCTGATCGTGCAGCCTGTCCAATGAAAGACATGGTTTCCTTGCAGAAACAACAGAATTGTAAGAAAAGAAGTGGTTGTCTATAAAAAAGATTGAAGTAATTGAAGCGAGGACAGAGGGAAAGAGGAACAATTGAAGCTATGAAATAAAATAAAGGACAATTCAAATGAGAGACTAGACAAATATTTTACTTTCTGAAAAATCAAAAACTAAAGTTATTCGATATTCTTCTTCTTTATCAATCATTAAATAAAGTATGGAATAACTCACAGTACTGTGTTTTACTTCAATGGGCTCCACAAAGTTTGGTATGCCTTCAAAATATCAAGAAAAGAAGGAAAAAGCCAATCCATTCAAAGCTAAGTTTATGTTGGATTTGCTTTGCTAAATTTTATAAACAGAATTCTTTTGGAAAGCCAAAAAACGAAAAGAAAAAGAAAATGTTTCTCCAATCAAAATAAGTAAGTAAGCTACTTACATATCTTTTTGTGCTACAATCTTCCATATTGGTTGCTGAGAAAATTCTAAAAGCAGAGAAGGGAAAATGTTTGAACAAGAATGAGCAGAAAGCCAGAAAGAAACAATAGTATAATTTCAAGTACTAGAAATACAAAAGCAGGTAAACATTAACTAAAATCATAATTATCTCAATCTCAAAGGAGAATTATCGCAAATTAATAAGCATTTTGATCAATTGAAAATTGTGGTTAGTTCTAAATCCTGAATTCTACTTACTAAAGTTTCCATTTTTTTTCCCTTTTCTTCGTTATCTCTAGCTTCTGCTTCTTTTACCTTTCCTTTCAACTTTAAGCATCACTAGGCTGTAGGAGCCCAATGTACTTTCTCTTAGATGGCTATCCCTTTTACGCTGAATTGCTTGTAGCACAATGATAAGCTGCCGGCATGCCGGTTGCAACGGTGGCGCCGAGGCCGTAGGGACGGAGTTTGAAATGGTGATGTTTGTACTTGGTTGCATGAAGTTGAACTACAAGTCGTACGTGATAGCGTCACTGGGAAAGCAATTTCACAATAAACGACGCGTTTTATTCTGTAACTTTTGTTGACTAAAACGGCATCGTTTTAAGAATAACGTATTTATTCACGTCTTCGGGCCGAATAACATCTTTGAGCAAACCCTAAAACTGCAGAAACAGCGAGAGCGGAAAAGCTCATAACAATGACGCAGAAAAGCAATCTATTCAAAGGACAACAGAAGAAGAAAACAATCCCTCCTAATCGCCATGGAAAAGTTCCTGTTATGCGAAAAGGTCTTTTCTTTTTTCCCTCTTTCTCTGTCCTTAATATGCACATCTCTGTGTGAACTAATGTTCAAGAAATATTTTACATAACTTTTATGCACCTTTATGTTTCAGGGAAGAGATTTGTGAAGCCATCTAAGGTGACAAAGGAGATGGACGCTGATAGAGTGAGTTCCATTACCTTCACTTTTATTTGTTTTATTTTTCTTTGATAATCAACGGATTAAACGAATTTTCTTCTCTGTTGGATTTTGAGTTAATGACATTTACATCACAAGATTTATGGTTCTGATTAACTAACGGTTTCATTGAAAGAGTCAAGTGAGGAGTGCATATTTTTTTTCAACACCCACAATTGTCTTTCTTCTTGCTTTGATGTGATTTTCCTTGCTTATGAATTTTCCGTTAAAAGGAGCATGGTTTGGCAAAGTATTTGAAACCCAAATAAATTCTGTTCTATGATGACAGGTTGCAGAGATAAAGGAAAGTAACATGCATCGGTGATTTTATTATTATTTTTTTTTTCAAACTAAGCTTGGTTGGACAAGAATGGATATTTTTGTTAGAATTTGCGTCAAATACTGATTACCAGCACTCTTTGTACTGTGGGTGATGAGTATGAGATGACGCCACAGCTGTTGCATTTCTGCAAAACCTATGTGGTTAGTTTTGCAAGCCACATTTTGCTGATATGGAGAAATTTCTTTGTTTTTTATTGTTTCGATTTTTTCTTAAATAGTGGACGCATGTCCATAGTTATAGTGAAGATGGAAGGGATGATTATCTCCAAATGATTGATATTGGTTCCACTAGCTTGAAAATTAAGGTTTCGTTGTTATTGTAATATCGACCTTAATAATGCTATGCAATTTTTTCTCTATTGAGAATCCAGCCAGTCTTCTCATCCATCTTGTCTCTTATTCATTTTGTGCATATTTTTTTCTTTCATCTTTTAATTGTCCTATCTTCCCCCCTCTTTGCTTTGGAGAAAGAAAAAAAATTCAAAGCAGGTCTTCTGGTTGGAGCCCAAGACCTGCGGCATTTTAAGGCATACTCTTAACAATTTCCCTCCCTCTTTATATTTTTGGCTTCACCCCTCTGTATGCTCCTCTCATGTTGGACAACTATGACAGTCTGAGAATTTGAGTTTATAACTGGTGTTTTATTGCCTTTTTCTTATTGCAATTTCCTTTTTGTTTCTTGCTTGCTTGAAATGATTTGATCACTGTAGATGTAATTTATGATAATGTGTTATTCATTTTGTTCTTGTATATTATGACAATACAGAGTGTCTTGGATTTTGATTGGAACTATTTCTTATCTTTGATTTTTTTTTGCCCCCTCTTCCAATATGACCAGGAGCTGAGCAAATTCATAAACCACTGCAATGAGGTGAAAGCAGCCACCCTTGCTAACAAAGAAGGTGGTCAACTAAGTATTGTCAAGGCACCACCCGAACCTGCCGGCGCTGCAAAGAAATAAGCTAGCTGATGCTGCAGAACAGAAATTTTGATATAGAAATTGACATTATCTTGAAACATGTTGAGGACCTCGTCTTATGGTGAGGTCCTGTTCTTCTGTTTTGCGTTCCCTTTTAGTCGAGCCCAGTTAATGTTTGTGTTTTATGTTTTGAAATTTTGAATGTATAATAGACTGATTGCTTGAATGAGGTCTAAATATATTTTTTGGTCTGACTTGTAACATGTTCTTTGATAAACTGCTTTTGATAGATGACTGAAACAAGAATTTTGTTCTAATGACTTTTTTTACTTCCCTACAAATTTTCTTAAGGTGCCATTTGATGTCTTTTGAAAGGTCTCTTATGACCAGTATTTCTTATGTACTTCCTCCGATTCATTTATATAGGCAACGATTTGTTTATATAGACAAAGCTTTCATTCTCGGCGTTTCATTTATATAGACAAAGTTACTTAATTTAGACTATGGCCAAAGTGTAAGTTCAAGTTACTCTTGATTTGTTTCGTTTAGAGTAATCACTTTTTTAAAAAACCAAGTAAGTGATAGATAAAATTTAAATATTCCATTAAATATAGTTTATTAACTAATTCATAGCTCTATTATATTTCTCTCTCCATTTAAAATGAAATTGCATACATTTAGAAATTGTGAGCGTATTTCATGACAAATCAATCGTGTAAAAATTGAAAATGGGTCATATAAGTAGGGCACAAGAGAATTTGAAGATGCATATTTAACCTGAATACTCTCTCTCAAAACAGCAATGCTTTGCTGAAAAGAAAAATTGTGTCCATAAATTCTTTTGTTTCGAGTATTAGGGATTTGCAGTTTGAAAACCTTCAATTGCTTTCATCCCTAAAAATCACTTCCTCCATGAACTGCAACCCTAGTGACTCTTCTCGAATGACATTTTCTGCTAGTAAATAGTGCCTAGACATAGTAAAACTGCAATGACAAGCAAATGAAAGAAAATGGAAAAAGATAGTGAGGCTTCATCTATGAAGAAAATCGTGAAAGAGAAGGGAAAGTTGGTTAATATATCTGATGCTAAAAAGAAAAAAAAAAAGGGGTATAGAATGAAATCTGTAGTCCCAAAACGCACTTCATCCTTGAAATTGTCTTCGCCCAAAAAGAAAGCTTTGCAATCTTCAAATAAACCAGCGAAGAAAAATTGAAATCGTCAAGTTCTGTGCACAGTTGTTAAAAATACGTCTTGTTTATGTGCTAGTGACAGTTGGTTTATTCGACGTCTAAGCAGTTTTTCTTTAATTCTGTCTGTTAGAATTGCAACACGCTTCTTACCTCTATTCTAAGGACTATTCATCTCATTTTTAGTTAATGCACCATTTTTTTCGATATGCCAAATTCTGTAAACTGACCTTTTTAAAATAGATATTTTATGCGCAATTTTCTCGATAGAGCATGAATTTAATAGTCCTTGCATTTCAGAAAGAAGCATGTTTTTCACTAAATTTTTTGTCTCTTCTATTGAGTTCTTTCTTTGCTCCCTTCTTTATACCAATAATCACGCCAGAGGGGCATTGAGTGAATTCAAGCTTGTCAGCATGGTTCATTGTTTGGGTATTTTTTTTTGCGTTTAAATCGTACAACTCTAAACGATCAACAGTTTGAGTGAGCACATCTTCTAAATTTATAAGGGAATCCTAATGTTGTAGATTCATATCAAATATATATGACATGATTGTCAAAAGTGAACTTTTAAAGTTTTTGATATAATTCGTGTGAATGATTGTCAACTAATGAATTGACGTTACATATAAGTGGATATTTAGAGATAATTTGAGAAGGCAATTGATTCTGTCAAAATTTTTTGCTCTTAAAAGGTTATTTGCACATAATTCCTTTTTTTAATTGTCCAAATTTTGTAAATGAAAATGAAAATTTTATTTCCCAATAAAATTTTGGCACAAAAAAGGGAAGGGCCAAATTTAAAAATTGAGATTGGGAGATAAATGTTGGCGTTAATCAAGAGAAATCAGTAAATTTTTACTGTCATTTATCCTTTTATTATGATTATTAGTCATTAATTGTGTTTATGGAATAAAATGGCATAACATATTTGATTTGCAAAGGAAATATTGTTGGTGGCAAAATAAGAAAAATTTGGCCAAAGATTATAGTTAAACTAACTTCTTAACCCCTGTGCAAGGTTAGCTGTGTCTATATAAATGAATCGGATGGAGTAATATTTAAATAAATGCAGGATTTTTCTTAATTGCTTCATACATGTCTTTGTAAAAAAAAAAAAAATGACAAAGCACTGTTTTGACTTTCACAGAGGAATATTAACAAACAGTTTGTACGCATATGCATCCAACGACACAATAACAAAACATCTGGAGCAAGAAGGCCAATTTACATTTGCTTAATAAAACATCTCACTTGTCTAATGGAACAAACCCGCATCATCTATCCATTTTGCAAGCTCCCATGGTGTCAGCTGCCTAATCCGGTCAACCCAACTGAAGCGAGTGATTTATCTTATCTACACCGAATTTAAGGGCCTTTTTCATAACTAACTAGTTATTTTACTGTATTTGAGGAACCGATTAATGGGAAAAGAAGCAGAAAAGACATATATGATAATGATTGATTGATGAATCCATTTTGTGAAAGAGAAATGAGACGTATCTGAGGTGGATCCAAGTCATCTTTCTGCAATTTTCCATTTACTCACGTTTTCTGACATCAATGGTGGCCTACATTTCTTTGAGCCTTAACCAGATCACCAACCTTCTCCCACGTGATCACTCCTTTTCTTTATAATATATTACAGAGCTCTACTTGCAAAGTTGCCTGCGAATTTCAGTCCCTATTTATATGTTTATTCTTTTTCTTGGGTCCAAAAGTGTATTTAATACTAACTTTTATATCTTAGTTTTTTGAATAAGTAATAGGGAAAATTACATTTGGATCCCTAAATTATAGAGAGAGCAAAATGACCTACCGACGGAACCAAACCGACTCATTTCGGTTCGGTCCGGTGCCCAAGAGAGAATTGGTTGTTTGTTTCATTTGGTTCAAACCAAAATCAAATTTATCATTTGATTCAATTTGGTTATAGAAATATTATGTGGCTAGGCTTAAAACCGAACCGAACCGAAATGAGTCATAATTATTAAATAATAAATCATTCTAAGGTGTTTTATACATCTAATTTTTTTAATTAATTAGTGTTTAAAAAGAAGGAGAGGACAATTATTTAAGCAGATTTTATTGATCTATAATTTTTTTTAAAAATTCATTTTCTTATTCTGGAAAATTAAATTTGAGGATTTAAATGTAATTTAATGTAATGGAAGGAGAGTTCTTCTCTTCTTTCTTATTCTACTTTGTGGAAATCAAAGATTGAAATTTCTTTGTCTTTTACAGTCAAATTGTAGTTTCTAGATGTCTCTTAGGATCAAATTCAAAGTTGTAAAATTTGAGCCTTTTACTTTACACTTGTAAGTTCCAAGATTGCTTGTTTGCTATTGGTAAGTAAATTCCAAGTCCTTTTAGATTATCCCACACAATGGAGACACCTTGACATTTTTTATTATTGCTCCCTCTATTTTTTATATTTTTCATTTTAGGAAATTTTAGAAAATAATTGATCGTTCAAATAGTTCATCAAATATTTTCTTTTCTGATTTATCCTTCTATCACTAGTCATATTAATAATTCTAATATGGTTTTAATTTCGATTTTAGTATGATTAACTTCTAAGTTCTAAAAAACAATTTTCAATATCTTTTTTTTTTCTTTCTAGCAATTTTGATGCTTATAATTTCAAACTATTAAAATTAGGTTAAAAATCAAAGCTAGACCTCATTTTTCGATTTTGTCTAATTAAAAATTGAAATTCTTGAATTAATTTCACATAGATTTCTATCGATTTAATTTTAATTTAAACTGATGGCATGACGGATATATATAATTAGTCATGTAGGGATATAAATGATAAAAAGTCACTCCATATTCAATCCGTCGTAATTTCTAAATAAAATTTTAGGGATTAATTAGCAAATTAAAAATGAAGAAATGATTTGGATGAAATTTGAGGTACTAAATAGTTATTTATCAAAAAGTAAAAATAAATAGAAAATTCCTCTCTAATAATTAATAATGTCTTGCCCAATGAAGGGTTCCTCATAACCAATAATAACGGTCAAGAATGGCATAGGGAGTGGAAAGTGGAAACCCCTAAAAACTAGTAAAAGTAAAAAGTAAAAAAAAAAAAAAAAAAAAAAGAAATTTACTTTTGTAGTGTCCTATGCAGCCTGTGAATTTCCTGTAGTGGAAATCCAGATAAGCCTACTCTATCCTTTGCTGTCAAAAAGTCAATCTTACCCACCTCATCATTTAAGCCCATTAAAAATGAATCTCAGCCTTTGATCATAATCATATTACTTTTATACCGTACACCTAACAAGCACGGAGTATAAACCCAAACTCGCACGTGCTCTGTTCTTTTTTTACACGTATTCACTTCGCTTCTCGACCATTGGTCCGTGTATTACACGTAAATACGTCAGCGCGTTATTCGCGTGGATTCTTGGATAATAAAATTATATAAAAGAGAAAAATAAAAAACGAAAAGCAAAGACGTTAGCCACCACTGATATTAATATCGCCACCAAACAAGAAACACGAAAAACATACAAAATCCAAACAACGGTTTTCATACATCACCACCATCACATCCGCCACCTCCACAGCCGGAAGCTGACATCATCACCACCAGTCCACCATCACCATGGGTGCTACAGAACATGTATGAGAAACTTATTACACTTGAATTTCTCCATCTTTACTTGTCCTTTTGTAATGACTTAGCTGCTAATAATTTCAAGAATTTGTTTTCTTTAATTAGGAGCTAGAGAGAGAAAATGAAAGAAAAGTGGAAGAAGAAGAAGAAGAAGAAGAAGAAGAAGAAGAAAGAGAAGGAGAAGAAGAAGAGGAAGGAAATGAAAGGAAAGAAGGGAAAGAAGGAGAGAGAGACTTAGAAAAAGGAGAGATGGGTTTCAAAGAAAAGGTGATAGAGAGCAATGTAATTAATGATCAAGATCAAGGAAATTTTCATATGTCAATGTTGCAAAGATTAAACCCATCGAACCCTTTAAGAATTGTTATTGATGGTTCTTCTAGAGTTGCTACTCCTTCTCCTTCCCAAGCTCCTCTGCCTCGCTCTACACCAACCCCACAAGTAAGTTGTTTCTTGATTTCGTGATCTTCAGGCAGCTTCTTTGTTTTTATGAATTTGTTAAAAAAAAGACTTTTAAAAGTGTTTTACTTTGGATTTGAAACATATGTAAATTATAAGTAAAATATTTGTCAATTTTCTATTTAGTACAATTTTAAAGCAATTAATGAGTATGTTTATCATACACAAGTGTCGTAAATTCTTAATGGCTTTGCTGGACAGTCATGGAAAATTCTGGGTCTCTCTCTAGTTAAATATAAGTTTTTTTGCTGAACTTCAAGTTACTAATAAATGATGTTTTGGGGTTTTCTTTTCTTCTTCTTTTCTCTTTTCCGTTTTCTTGTCTTTGATCACCAGCCATCAATAACGACACTTAATTCAAGAAAGTACACAAACAGAATATCTCTGTTTCTGTTTGTCCTGCATATGGTTTTAGCTATTGGACTAGTGTGTTTTCTTATATTCAAGGGAATTCAAGGACTTATAGAAGCATCAGATACTGTTAAAAGAAAGGAGAAAAGGATATTGAAGTATTTCCTTCCTCAAGTTGAAGTTGCATCTCTATTAAGCATTACTCTTGCTTTTGCATGGCAAAAGGCCGTCAGGGTATGGCCTAGATTCATGATTCATTTCATATTATGGAGTTCTTTCTTCATATCACTTTCTGCCGGAATCCTACTAATTTGCTTCCAAAGGGCTTCTACTGATGGTGTTGGAGTTTGTCTTATTGCCTTTGCGATGGGAAATGGTTTATATGCTTGTTGGGTTAGTCAAAGACTTAAATTTTACTCTAAAATTTTGGTCAAGTCACTTGAACCTGTTCCAAAATTTGGTGATTTGAATCAACCCACTTATTGGATGCTTAGTGTTGGATTCTTGTGGATGTCTTTGTGGATTTTAGCTGTAATTGGAGCCTTGAATTTCTATTTTCCACCTTTGACTATCATTGCATTAGTATTAAGCTTGGCTTGGATTACGGAGGTTATGAGGAATGTGGTTAATTTGACAGTCAGTAGAGTAATCTCTCTGTATTATCTTAGAGGAATGCAATCTAGTACTCAATTTTGTTTTCAAAGAGCTACAACTAAAAATCTTGGAAGTGCTTGTCTGGGGTCTCTATTTTTGCCAACAATTGAAGCTCTGAGAATTGTTGCCCGAGGTTTGAATTTGCTCGAGGGAGAGGATGAGTTCATGTTTTCTTGTGCTCATTGCTGTCTTGGAGTCATGAACTCCATTTTCAGATTTGGCAATGGCTGGGCCTATGTACAGGTATCATCACTGCTAAAATCTTGTAACTTCGACAAATTTCCTTTCCCTTTTACTGCATTTTGCTGAACGAACAATCTGATGCTTTCTTTTTTGGTTGTAAATGAATATAACTGAGTTTCCTCTGTAGAGCCAAGAAGATAATGTGAATATGACTTGCTACTTAATTGTCCTTTTGAGGAAGTTGAAAGCTTTAATGAATTTTTTCCTTACAAGATTAAACGTTGCAACTTCTCTATCAGGACCTTTAATCTGATCTAGTAGGGATTTATATTTCAGGAGTCATTTTCAAGTAATTGCATAATCTAGAATCATTCTTGTAAAATAACGCTGGATAATTCCAAAATCAATGAAAATACACTCTTTCTGCTAATGTTTCATATATTTACCATTCTAATAATGCTTTCCTGGTTAATTGTTCTACTTAGACACAACTCTCAGACAACAAACACAGCTAACTTAATTCTGCTACATTTGTTTATACTGAAATTTATCCTTCAAATCAACAATGCAGATAGCTGCATATGGAAAAAGCTTTGTGCAAGCATCACAGGACACTTGGGCACTCTTCGAGAGGCAAGATATGGAAAGGATTGTAGATTCTGATATTACAAGCTCAATTTGCTTTCTTACAGGAGTATGCAGTGGCTCCATTTGTGTTATTGTAGTTGCCGCTTGGACTCATGAATCATATCAACCTTTCACAGCCACAGTTTCCCTTCTGGCTTTGTTCATTGGATACCTAATGGTTGGTATCCCTGACAACATTACTTTAAATGGAACATTTCTTTGTTTAGTTTTTCTTATCAGTTTCTTTTCATCATGTGGCCATTTGGGTATTCTATAATCTTTTATAAAGATTCTTTATTGACTCGGTTTGTTTTCTAATCATATTATTTACAGACAAGAATTGCTATGGCATTGCCCCATGCCTGTGTGAGCTGCTACTATGTTTGTTATGCAGAAAATCCTGACAACAGATTATTTGACAAAACAATCAAAGAACGCCAAGAATTGATAAAATCCGGCCGCGATGTGGTGGTTCCGACCCCTAGGGTACCCCGGCGGTTTGCATCATAGTTCATAAGCCAAGGCAAGATTTTTCCAGGACAATGTACAGAAGAAAATTAAAATTTGAGGTCACAGATTGAACAAAGATGTACTATTACATTTTAAATTTGAATATTCCATTTTAGGATATTCCTTATTCCTTGATTAAAGAAAGAGTTCCTCAATTATTTTATTTATTTTTGTTAACTTTTATGGTAAACTAAAAACACTTACCATAGTTTAATGTAAATTTGGTATCTGTTTATGCAATCTTTGTAGTTTGTGCATTTTATTTTAATCAATACTTTCTTTTTTCCTAAATAAAATAATGCTTAGAACAGAAATGGTGTGTTAGGTTTGCATTCATTAAGATATTCCACAAATTAGATAATGCTTTCTATCTTAGCACCCATGAACTCATTGGCAGAAACAGAAAAAAATAAAATTAAGTATAATTTTTATTTTTATTTTTTTCTTTTCTTCCTTTGATTTGAAATGTGACAAAGAGAGGTCAACACGAAGGATGCAAGTTTTTTTTTTTTTGTTGGATAATTACTGTATCATCCTTAAATAATAATATAATAATTGTACTTTATAATGTAATAAAATTATAATGCAAGGACTAAATAGTATAATTTCAAAGACTAAAATCCGTACGTATTTGAGGAAAATCTAGAGATTTCTTTTTCCTAATTGAAATTGTATTAGAGTTCCTTATCAAATTAGCAACTTCTAAATATTGAAAACAGAAAGATGAAATCTTTTATTGAAATTTGAATTTATATGTAATAAATACCATAAAGAAAGTCATCTTCAAATTGCATAAAGCCATCTCTCTCTATAAAAAGCCAAAAAAGGTTTGAACTTTGAAGAAGGAATACATTGAATAGGACAGGCACTATGTATGTAATCATAACATATAGGAAACTCTTCAATTATTGATAATTTCTTTGTCCCATACTCAAAAAATGAAGATTTATCTAGTGGGTTATGGAGTAGATTAGATGCCAAGACTTTGACTTCTTATTTCCACTTGATTGTTTGAATCATACTCCAACTCTAAACAAGAGGAAACATAGTAAGAGGAATATGCAAATCATTTTCCAAATCACACATACCTTGTCGGAGCCTTTTGGAGTATATTCTTTATGCATGAATAAAAATTAAAAAGCCAACAAAAATTGGAATTTTTTTTTCTTACAAAAATTCGAATGTTGGAAATTATTTATATTATTTTTCACAAGATTAACATTTTTTTATGCATATGGCAATCTAATTTATTGAAAAATTAAGTTAACAAATATGGAAAAGAAAAATAATAAATTCATATGATTATTGAAAAATTTTGGCAATTTGGTGATACACGACATCATTGCAAGACGACGACTCCTTTTCAATAGGAGTAGAGAAAAAACGACATGTAATCAAGGCAGCTTCAAACTTCCAAGGGAGGCAACCAGCGATGGAAGAGGAATTATAAAGTTTTCAATGCCTTAACAATTAAAACCACATTATAAGATCCAACAGAAATATTGGCGCTGTAGTGATATCCTGAGAAGAAGGTGTAGCAACCATTACATAACAATGATCATTAAAATATATGAGGGTGCAATGACAGAAATAGCCATGCAACTCCCTGGTCCTTTAGTGCATTATTATCCCTGAAACAAACTTTATATTACTCAGTACAAAAGAAATATTACTGAATCACATACCAAAGAGTATAGCCCAGCTCTCCAAATACTGGATGCAGGTCTCAACATCAACTTGCTTTGGATTCTGACTTTGTGCTGGCTTTTGCCTCTGATTTTGAATCCGGTCTTGCTTCCACTGATTTTGTATCAGCTGCACAACACCCACCACCATGGTGATGATGGTGGTGGTGATGATGATGATGCCCATGATGATGACTTTGTTTCCCCTTGAGCTGCTTCCGCATATCATATGCATCCTCCCCATCAGCATAATACTTAGCCTCCACATCGTGAATCTTATATCCCAATGTTTCAGTGTACAGATTGAATGCTGCACGGTTACTCTTCCTCACATGCAGCGATACATACTCAGCACCAAATACCTGCTCCAGATAACTTGTTGATGAGACAAACACAAAATTCATTTACATCCACTTCTCAAGTATGTTTATCCACTTTTGCCCATAACTTGCTCTGGTAAGTAAAATTTCAAACAAACTCTAACCATTTGGACACGAGGCTTCAACTTTTACTTCCACAACCATGAATGAGAATTAAGGCAGAACATGCTCACAGCAACAAAAGTAGTTCAGTAGTTCAATAATGTCGATCATCTTGGAAGTTTAATATCTACAAATGTTCATATCAAAATCACCTCAAATTTATAAATTGTGATCTCCCAGTTCATTAAACTAATAATTTCTAAGTTGCATTTGGCTATTCCAAATATTCATACATATTTTTGCATAATAATGTATCCTTCCCCTTTGGGACTAATTGGCGGTACAAGCTAACCCCATAAGCATAAGGTTATATAAATCAAAATCGATGCTCTCATCAAAATAGACTCGCCCATCAATCCCAAAAATTGCACTACCAGTTGCTTCAAATCCAATTTTAAATAGATTCTGATCATTGTAACAGAAACTTCAAATTTTACTTCCATCATCAAATCAGCATATGGAAGTACTTTTTGTCTTCAAAAGTGAACATTTAATAAAAAACTTGATACTACGATACAAAAAAAAGTTCATTAATACTTGTACCTAAAATTTACACATCAAAACCTCCTCAAAAAATTTAATTGAGAACCTACAGATTAAGCCGTCCCCTGCACTATTATTTGGTTAGTCTGAGCAAACTAATGAGTGGTTGCAATTTAACTGGACATTGCGAAGAAAATCATAATTAGTTCTCTTACCAAAATTTACGGGGTAGCCAGTTGAATCCCATTACATTCATTCTATAAAAACACAAAGCACAGATAAATCTTATGCATTTCTCGCGCCACTCAAAAACTAAACAATCGAATGCCTAATTCTGTACCTGCTTCATAAAATCAAACACAAAATGCGTAATTATCGAAGTAAAGGCTGACCTGTTCCATGGCGGTCTGAGCAGCGTTCATGAGCTTAGTAGCAAGGCCCAACTTACGGTGAGTACGGAGGACGGCGAGGGAAGTGATATGGCCGTGGCACTCATTTGACTCTTCTTCCATCTTAGCCAATACGTAGCCAACGATACGACCGTTGTAGTCTTCGGCGACGTAGAGGAGCTGCGGCCAGGAAAGTATGTGGTAGAAATAATACTTCATCTGGTAGTTCTCCGGTAGACATAGCAGGTTACAAGCCTGCATCGCCAGTAAGTCATCTATCGTGGCTTTCCTTATGCACACCATTGCTGGATTGATGGGTTTCTCAAGTTCTTGAAGGACTTAGGGTTAGGTCTTGGAGGTCTGTGTTATCTCGGGAAAGAAGAGGGAAGGCAAGATTTAGCGTAGACATGATAGTTTAGTTGGGCTCTGACCAAAAAAGTTTTTTGGGCCCCCATTTTCTTTTTTTTTTTTTTTACACGTGTATTCACGCTTGGCGAATCAAAATCTTGAATTTAATTATTTCTATTTGTAAATTGATATTTTGAAATTACAAAATTTATTTCACAAAAATATTTCAAAAAATAAAAAAGCAATGTACAATTTTTACGAGTGAATTACTTGATCCTCAAATTCTATTTAAACATGCTAGTTAAAATTTTTATTTTTATAATTTAATTATTTAATCTCTCCATTTTAATTATAATTAAATTCTAAAATTTGAGGCCTGACTTGCATAGTTTTTATTTTTTATAAAAGCTTTTGTAGAATGCTAACCTTTTTTTGAAATAAACGAATTTCATAAAATTATAAAATTTACTTATAAATTTAAATTTTTATATTTAACATTAAAAAAATAAAAATTAAATTTTATAAATTTAAATATAATTAAACCAAATTATACTAAAACCTCTATCTGCATTTCTACTGTCAATGAAAGATTCCAGTAAAGAGAAACTGCAAACTCGCATAAAGCGATTAGTTTGTTCTCTCATTTCTTGAATTTCCATACTCTGATGTACTTGCTATTGTGTGTGGTAACCACCTTCTTCATTCCAACAGCCAAGCAAGTGATTGAAGGTCGAGCACTTCTAGGAATTTGATCAATGTTGATGTCACTAGGGAGTTTTCCCCCTTTTCTTCTTTCAATTACTCCATGTGCATATCGAGAGGAGCTTGATGAGGTATCATGGTCGACAATATAGCTCGAGAGAACAACTCCTGAGTCCTGATCCAGAATACGCAGCACGCCATCTATTCCACCAGCTACTAATGTTGATTTGTCATTTGTCAGGTGCTGCAAAGAATATATAACATTTGGACTCACTCGTGTCTCCCATAATCGTCTCATCATCCTGCAAGATAACAATAAACAAGAAAATATCAAATTGCAACCATCAGCAGGAGCTCCTATAACAAATATGCCATAGTCCGTTTTGACCTAATTTCGATATAAGGCAAGAGCAAAATCAATTATCAGAGCAGCCAATTTGATAATCAATGCTACAGAATAACAGGATTAAGCCTCTGTTAGGTTTACTTCTGCTACAAACTAGCTATGATGGTACAAGTCCTAGAACCTATATCACAGTTTCGCTCTGGAAGCCTCCTCAATCTATGCATGGATGAAAGGATGCGCCAAAAGCAAATGTCCTAGCAGCAGAGCAAAGAAAAGAAAATAGCTTGTCAATATCTCATTCTACATTCATATGGCACAACACTGAAGACCACCAACAATAACTTAGGCTGGGTCAGAATGCACAGTGCAGTAACCATCCAGTCATCATTTTTAACTCTGGCAGAAACATCTAATCTAATGATTGAAATATCCTACTTATTGCTATCACATACATTATATTATGGAAGAACGAAAAATAAAATTATTCATCTGCGAACTGTGAATTGATACCTGAGGTCCCAACAAGATGTATATCCAGCTGTTGTTCCAGCAAACACTAGATGAGAACGAGGGTTGAAACATAAAGTCTTTATGCCTGTGCCAGGAAGTTGAATCAGAAATTCAGAATTATGTCAACTTGCTTGTAATGTGCAGTGCATTTTTAGTTAAAGAGAAGGTGCAGTGGGAAATTTATCATGTCTCAAACTGCCAGATTAGGAATCAAGAAAGGCACTCAGAGTCTGAAGAAGAAGCTGTAAGGAAACCACTGTTTTTTTCTCATGTATATCTCATCTCTTATTAACCAAAAGACAAGAAAGCAAGCTTAAAAAAAGGAATGAAAGAATAACTGTAAAGAATGCAAGAACACTTGATGAGAATGCAATCATAATCATAGTTATTCTTGATAAAGTGACAGTACGACCTGTAGAATCAGTGGGTCTCAGTGTAGCTGTCCACTTATCAGATGAATAACCAGACACCATGATCCTCCCTAGTGAGGAACCACTAAGAATTAACTGATCATCCCCCAAACATAAGCAAGTCACAGGATCCGGATGCATCCTACAATTTGGAGATGAAAATGTAACCGAATGGAATCCATACAGAAAAAAATCTTTAAAAAAAAAAATGTGAGAAATCAGGTTCAAACTTAACAACATAATAAGTATATGGTCCACTGTCTTCTATTTCGCAGGCATTTTTCTATTTAACAATTTATTCACTTGCCAGTGTCTAATAGTCTATCCATTTTTCGCATACCTCCAGAAATTGAAATGGCTTTCCAAGAGTTAATTGTCTGACCATAACAGCCCACCTTCTCTTGTATGTTCACTCAAGTAATAGAATTTAGCAACCAATGATCTAATGCACAAAGCATCTGATGTTTTTGGGCTCTAGAGAGGGTCGATGAATAACAAACAAGAAAATTTTAGCTGTACATACCTAATGATTTTAGAACATTTCCTACTGTACATATCAAAAACACGAGCTGTCCCATCCTCACATCCAACAACAGCTTCTGGATCAAAGTAACTTCAAGCAAAGAATACATCGAATTATTGGTCTGCTCAAAAGAAACCACACAACCTTGCACAAAGTTGAAGTCTAAAGACAATTCAACAGTGAAATAAATGAATATAAAATCCAGTATTGCTCCAAGAAAGACTAGCATAATAAGAAAATTTGCTTCTGTACCGCATGCATAAACCCTTCATAAATGTGCCTCTGCGAGAGGGAAATGAACTCATCTTCCCATTTCGCCTCCATAAGCATATTCGCGTGCCAACCAAACCAACAATCTACAAGAACATGCATTAAGCAATTGGGATAAAACAGACACATTACATTAATGCCTCCCAATATGATATACTGCAGAATAATGACAAATTACTAAAGTTACCTTGCTCTCATCGAAATCAAAGTCAATTAAGGGGCTTGCATCTTGGATTGAATATTCTTCCATACAATTGTATGTTTCTAATGACCAGAGACGCATAACCTACCATGATAGCTATACAAAAGTCAGCACAATTTATATAACACATATCACGTTTTGATTTAGGAGAACATCAGAGGTATGCCACAGAAGTAATCACAACAAAATAAGTTTAAGTTCTATAACAACCATATGGCCAGCAAGTACCACGATATGAAACATTGTCTGTGTGTGTGAACAGGTCGATAATTAGACTAAAGTCATCAGTAACAGTAGGTTAATGCCACCATTTGTAAATGAACTTTTTAATTGATAAACTAATCGAAATAAATGACCTTGTTAATTCACAAACTAATCGAAATAAATGACCTTGTTAATTCACAAACTAATCCACTGCTCCAAAATGCATGGTTTTGGCTAAATGAGATTACAATATCTAGTCCTCTATCCAAGAAATCAAACAAAACCGAAACAGAGCTTGTTTGGCATAAATGAATATCATGAAATTTTGAGAGATTCATTACAAAGCCAAGTTTTCAAATTTGGTACAAATAAAGATTCCCTTGGAATTCCACGTTTTAAATTCTACAGAACTGGTTTTTCTTGAACCAAATGCTACCAAAACTGGTAGAATTTGCAAATGAATTCTCAACTTTAACGGAACAGAAGCTACTAAAACTAATGAACTTTAAGTACAAGATATTGAAACACAAATTTAGAATGAATTCTATGATTGATCCAAGCATGAATTTCCATTTATCAATGAATTTTATTAATGAAATTCATTTGCAAATGGAATGAATTCCATATGAATATTATTCCAAACACTATTAACTGAAATAGTATATAGTGATCCACATAGAGTCAGCTTTAATTAAACTGTAAATAACAAATATGGCTCATAATAAAAAAAACCACCTACCAGACACCATATTTAGTTAAAAAAGGGATCATACCTTGTCCCCCACACCAGTAAGAAGCAAGCCCATCTTCATTCGACACTGATCAACCCTAATACAAAGCAAGGTTAGAGAATTAACATATAAAAGCTGCAAAGTCCTGTATATATACACCACCAAATAAACACCGAGACATGACTCAAAAAAAAAAAAAAAAAAATCAACCCTTTATTATTTCGTCATCTTTCCACATAAAATTGATGCATTTTTATTCACTCAACAGAAAAATAAACATAAAATTGTATCCAGCTGAAAGTTAGCTGACAAGAAAATGAATTGGGAGCAAAAAGAAGAAGAGGAGAATTTTAATAATTACCCAAGTGAATGGCCTTTCCATTGGTCAATATCAACAGAAGAAGCTTGAACTAAAGATTTTCTATGCTGCTTCATAGCCAGCTCCTCAAAGTACATATTTAAAGTCTTCTCTGAACCGCTATTTATATTTGAAATTCCTACATAATTATCTTTCTGCTGTTTCAAATAAAG
This sequence comes from Jatropha podagrica, assembly GCA_947857235.1. Classification (NCBI taxonomy): domain Eukaryota; kingdom Viridiplantae; phylum Streptophyta; class Magnoliopsida; order Malpighiales; family Euphorbiaceae; genus Jatropha; species Jatropha podagrica. The sequence continues at coordinate 39,533 of CANUEP010055702.1, read as the reverse complement.
CGCTTGAAGTAACTTTGATCCTTTGATTATTGTAGTCCTTTGAATGCACAAAAGAGAAAAAAAAAATTATACACAAATATTCGGGGAAGGCAGTGAGAGGGAAAGTAAAACAGAATTTACCAAGATTTGCAGACAGCAGAACAGCGAACGAGGTCAAAGAGGTCCAGGAATGAGAATATTATGCAGAGTATGTCATGCTCCAAAAACTGGATTGTGGTCGGACCTCTCCAGCTCCTCTTCCTCGCCGGCGACCACTTTCCGCCTGGTGTGGGGCTCATTATCTTCTCTTTGTACCGGTTAATCAAATCATAAAAGATTAGAGGAAACGAGCGACTGAAAATGTTATAAAGCTAGCCGCGTCAACGTGGTTTCTGAAACGACACAATTAACACTTTCACAAAATAAATCCAATATCAGATGTATTGTCGTTTTTGTGTAATTTAATTTATCGGAAAAATACTATTTAGTCCCTAAAAGTAAAATTTTCATAACATTTATTTATCCAAAATAAATCAAAACACTTCTAGTACCCATCACATATAACAGTGAATTTCCATTGGTAAAAAATATTAAAGAACAAGCTTGCATTACAGATTGCATAATATTTTTTAAATCAAGATCATTATTTTTTATATTTTCTATAATTCTTTTTTTTTCTAACTTTTTAAAGATATAATGCTGATATCCTATGAACTTGAACTAAAAGAAAAAAATCAATACATTTTTTAGCAAAAATAATAAATATTTGATTTAGATTAGATATTAGGATAATTCTTTCTTTCCTAGCCCTTCAAGAAAAAAAAAGCTTTCTTTACCATTAACAATCATGCAATGTACATCGAACACAGGTACCCATGATTCCTTTCTCTGCTGAACATTTTTGCCTTCCTCTCTTCGTGATGGACATTGCAGTTGCTATTGGAGTTGCTCTTCTGGAAACTGCTTTTAAGTCTTTGTTTAATAAGTTGGCTTCCCAGGACTTGCTCAATTATGCCCGTGAAGGACGTGTGCTGACTGAAATCAACAAGTGGACGGAGATGTTGGAGAGCATAAAAGGGGTTCTTGAGGATGCAGAGGAGAAGCAGATGGTGAGCAGCTCGGTGAAGACGTGGGTAAGCCAGTTGAGGAACCTGGCATATGATATGGAGGATATTCTTGATGAGTTTGATTTTGAGGCTCGTCGATACAAGTTGAAAGCTGAATCTGTAGCTGGTTCAAGTAACGTACGAAAGCTCTTCCCCAATATTCGTGCCGTTAAGTTCAACATGCAATGATTTCCAAGATAAAGGGAATTAGTTCCCGATTAGTAGAGATCACCTCACGAAGGAATCGACTAGATTTGAGAGAGGTTGCTACAGAAAGGACCGGTAGATTGAGGGAAAGAATTCCTACGACGTGTTTGGTGAATGAAGCACAGATTTATGGGAGGGAGGAAGATAAAAAGGCGATTCTTGAACTTTTGAATTCTGGAGTCAGTATGATTGGTATAGTTGGGATGGGAGGCGTTCGTAAGACAACTCTTGCTCGACTTATCTTTGATGAAGCCGGAAAGGAGTTTGATTTGAGAGCTTGGGTTTGGGTTGGTGAGGACTTTGACACTATCATACTAACCAAAATTATTCTTCAATCGGTTGGTGGAGACTCGGCTCCCAACGATTTGAATTCGCTTCAATTAAACTTGAAGGCAAAGCTGTCAGAAAAGAAGTTTTTTATGGTACTAGATGATGTTTGGAACAAGAATTATGAGGCTCGGACGACATTTTGTAGCCCCTTTGAAAATGGAGCAATAGGAAGTAGAATTATCGTCACAACTCGCGATGTTAGCATTTCTCTGATGATGGGTGCTCGAGTTTATCCTCTTAAAAGTTGAAGGATGGTGATTGCCTGTCTCTGTTTGCCCATCATGCTCTTGGAGTAACAAATTTTGATGAGCACCCGGATCTAGAAGCAATAGGTAAGAAGATCGTGGAAAACTGTAAAGGCTTACCTTTGGCAGCTAAAGCTATTGGAGGTCTCTTACGAGGTCAACCGACTCGTGATGCATGGGAACAGGTGCTAAACAGCGGCATTTGAAAGGACAATAGTTGCATTCTTCCGGCATTAAGGTTGAGCTACCATCATCTTCCATCTCACCTGAAACAATGCTTTGCTTATTGTGCAATTTTTCCAAAAGATTACGAATTCAATGAAGATGAGTTGGATCTACAGTGGATGGCAGAGAGATTTCTACAGAACTCACGGGAAATGAAGCAAATGAAATGCTCAGGTCATCAATATTTCCAGGATTTACTATGGAGATCCTTTTTTCAACAATCTACCGGCAATAAATCACGATATGTGATGCATGACCTGGTCAATGATCTAGCTAAATATGTAAATGGAGAAATATGCCTTCATTTTGATGATGATGAGTTGAAGAGCATAAAATCACATGCGAACGTTCACCATTCAGCATTCACTTCTCATGAATATGACAGGTACCAAAGATTTGAAGCCTTTTATGATATGAAAAATCTGCGTACATTCTTAGCATTACGCAGTAATGATTGGCAAGTTAATTTTTTATCTATTAGAGTGATAGATAGCCTAGTGCCGAAACTGAAACGTTCAAGGATGCTATCACTAGCCAGATACCAGTTTGAAGAGTTGCCAAGTTCAATCGGGGCCTTAAAGCATTTACGATATCTTGACTTGTCTTCCAACATCGAGATTGAAAAATTACCTAATTCACTGAGTAATCTTCACAGCTTGCAGACACTGAAGTTAAATGGGTGTAGGAATCTTATTGAGTTGCCCGCAGACATTGGCGCTTTAACCAATTTGATGCATCTCGATCTTAAAAATACGTTTTCTTTGCGGGGGATGCCATTGGGGGTAGCCGATTTAACAAATCTTCGAACATTGTCTAAGTTTATCGTGGGAAAAGGAAGTAATTGCCTTGGAATTAGAGAGTTAATGAACCTCCCTCATCTAGAAGGACAACTTTGTATTGAAGGGCTGCGGAATGTGGGAAGGACTGAATATGTTGATTTAAAGAAGATTGAGAATCTTGGTGATTTGGCCTTGGCATGGACCGATAAATTGAGTGATTCACCGCGCGAAGAGGATCATCAATTCCAGGTTCTCAGCTTGCTAGAACCTGATCACAAGTTGCAAAGGCTTTCAGTTCAATCTTATGGCGGTAAGAAATTTCCGTTGTGGATAGGAGATCCTGCATTCACAAATATGGTGGATCTAGAGCTCTCTAATTGTCGGAATATTACGTCGCTACCACCACTAGGTGGACTACCTAAACTTGAAAAGCTGAGCATCAAAGGCATGGATGAACTGCTAGAAGTGGGGCTTGAGCTTTCCCCGTCTCTTGAGAGTCTAGAAAATGTGCATATGTTGAAGTTGAAGCAATGGGCTCACTCTGATAACGTCAGTGTAGAGGTTACAAGAAATTTTCCTAGACCACGTGACATTAAGATAAGAAATTGTCCTAAATTGGTTGTGACATTGCCTAGCTCCCTTCCTTCTCTTGAAAGATTGGAGATTGAAGGATGTCAAGATATTATTCTCGAAAGCGTGCATGATCCATCTTCCCTTAAGACCTTGTCCATTGGGAGTATTTCAGCACTTGAAAATTTAAATCAAGTGGTTAAACAGTCCTTGGTGGCACTGGAAGATCTGTCCATTGATAATTGCAGCCAATTGACACACCTGTGGCAGGGTTCAACTAATTTAGACAAACTTTCTAGCTTGAAATCTTTAAAGATAAGGAATTGGAAGAAGCTAGTGTCATTGGTAGGAGGAGAAGAAGGGAATTTGCCGTCTGCAGGTTTACCTTGTAGTCTTAAAAGTCTCGGAATCCTTTATTGTGATTCTCTGGAGTCCTTGCCTAAGGGCATTGTGCATGATAGTAACGCCAGGAACGAGATGTCTCATCTTGAGAATGTGAGTGTCCGAGGATGTCCATCTCTTACATCGCTTACAATTGGTGAATTTCCCTATTCAATTACAGAGATTGAAATTTGCTTTTGGACGACACAACTATTGGAGTCGTTTCATAATAGGTTCTCGCATCTCACCACATTAACGATATATGACTCTAAGTTGGAGTCTTTCCCAGAAAGTGGATTGGCCATCCCCAACCTTAGCCGTTTAACCATTGCCAAATGTGGAAATTTGATGTCTTTTCCAGATGCAGGTTTACCTCTAAACCTCACTTATTTATGCATAGAATTCTATGAGAAGTTGAGATTGCTTCCCAATCAAATGCAAAATCTTACATCTCTTCAATATTTACTAATAAGTTTCTGTGGAAGTCTGGTGTCTTTTCCAGATGGCGGTTTACCCCCTAAACTGGGTCGTTTTACAATTTTGTATTGCAATAATCTGAACCAGCCAATGTCAGAGTGGAGACTCAAAAGACTCGCCTCTCTCACAATCGGAGGGTTATGTCCAAGTACAGATATGGATTCCTTCCCAGATGAGAAGGGCCTATTGCTTCCCTCTTCCCTAATTTCTCTTGGGATCCAAGATTTTGAAAATCTGAAATCAATATCCAGGGGCATTCACCATCTCACCTCTCTTTTTAATTTAGAAATTCGATTTTGCCCTAAACTCCAATCCTTTCCCAAGGAGGGCCTTCCGATCACACTTGAAAGCTTGACAATCTACAAGTGTCCCCTCCTAGAAAGACGATGCAGGAAAGGGGAAGGAGACTATTGGCGCTTTATTGTCAATATCCCCCGTTTCACAACTGAATATTTGTAAATCTAGAGAGAATAGAGAATGAAGGGAGCCCTCAAATACAATGAGGTATTAATCTTTTTACTTTTGCTTGCAGCTTAAACTATAACTGATAAATGCAACATTGTTGTTTATTTTTATGAAAGAAATAATGTTGAGATGTAATTTTTGCAGGAGGATGATCTGTGATTTTCAGTACCCTGCCTTGCCTTGCCTTGCCAAGAGAGATCACGTTGTGTAAGAAAGCATATGGTCTGTTGAACCCCCATCCATGCAACTCTTTGTTATTTCTTTGGAAGAGGTTTGCGAAGAAGAAAATGGTGAATTAGTGAGAGTGCTCTTGCAGGCTGAAAGGCAGGCACTTCATGTCCAGCCCCTCTCACTGTAGCAAAAGTAAAGTCTCCTTTATAAATCTCAGCATACCCACCAACCTGAAACACAAACATTCATCCACAGCAAAAGTATTTATTTCAATTTCTTTATTACAATTTGCAATTTATATAATTAATTAAATTTAACTAAATAATTAATTTACCTCCCCATTAAGATACCAAGGGTACCATTCAGTTTTAATAGAAAGATTCAACTTTGCGAGTGAGTATTGAGTAGAAGTAACAGGTACCCTTCCATCTGTATCACCACTGCATGCATGCATGCCATTTAAGCCATAATATTTGTATTAGTTTTATATAACCAATTATATAATCTCTTGCAACCAACAGGTGTTGATTGGAATAATAAGCGATTTCGATTTCCATAAGGGTGAGAACATAAACTTGAATCTTGAGAAATGCATTTTGCTGGAAGGGTCAAAAACTTTTACGCTCTACAGTCTGAGAAAGATTACACCTACTCATTATACCAAAAAAATTATATAATCACTTGCAAAAGGCACCTATTAAATCAGTATTTTATATTAAAAAACAAACATGTTTGAAATTAAAACAATGTTTTATATGGGAAAACAGACATATTTCAAATGTTTTTTGAAATGACTGTAACTAAAAGTTTCCATGCATCATATGATATAACATTTTCTAATTAAAAAAAAAAAAGTTTCAATCAGGGGATGTGAAATGATTTTTTTTTTTTTTCCTTTTTCTTATGAGACTTACCTATAAATCAAGATTCTTAGTCCATTTGCCATGAACTCCTTGAGCAAGGGAAGAATTGTTGAAGGGCTATCTGTCCACCGCTCAATAATATCACTACATGGTTCCCAATCATGATCAAGCTTAGTGATCTTGGCATGCAAAGCTTCTTGCACATCAGCTCTATTGAAATAAGCATGCACATAATAGTCACTGCATGGATCAAAATTATCCAGCTGCAAAATAAAGCAACCAATTTTAGTTATATATATATATATATATATATCAAAAAAATTGTGTTAATCAACTTACAGAAGCCTTCTTGGGGTGAGCTGTGATATTCCCATCAAAGCACAAAGGAGCATAAATGTTATAAATGTCAACAGCTAGAGAATCACTGTTAGCCTTCTCTGTAGCTGCTCTGCACTCTTTAGATGGATGGTTGATATACTTAGGCGAGAAATTACAGTGTTTTTTTATTTTTTGAAGTGTTTTTGGTGAAGTTAAAACATGGGTTGTAAAGAAAGTATACATTCCTAGAGTATCTGTTTCATCATTTATCACTGCATTTCCAATCTGCATTTTCACAGATATACACATATGGTTAGCTTCAATTTCATATCCACTTTCCAAGTATAAAATACCGTTTTTTAGCGTAAAATTATGTTTTATACGTTAGAAATAGGCACATACTGCAATTCCTTTGAGGTTGATAATGGTTTTGTTGGCCTTCTTGTTGTAGTAAAGAATGGTGTGTGCAAGCTGAGGCACATAATGGCCTGCATAGCTTTCTCCAGAAATGTAGAAATCTCTTCCTCTATATTCAGGAAACCTTTCGAGCCAATTTACCAAAAACAAATAATTTTCTGTTGCTGTATGTCTATCACCACAATTCTTATAATCAGATGTCCTATTTGAGTATGAAAAGCCTACTCCAACAGGAGACTCCAGAAACAGAACATTTGCAACTGAAAAGAAGAAAATAAAAGTTTAACAATAAAAATATACCCAAAAAATTTTATTGAAATAATCCAGTCTTTTTTACATAAAAAAAAATTAATGAATTACCATTATTCCATGAAAATCTATTCTTGTAAAGTGTTTTGCCATCACTATATACTCGAAATGGTCCAAGCTCTTGCATCAACCCATAAGCCAAAGATGAACAACCAGGGCCTGTAAAAATATTAATGATTGCTTTAAATAACAGACAGTAATATTATACATTTAAATCAAAATTTAACAGAATAATAATAAAAAAACGAATGCTATTTTCAGAAAATGAAGAAATTTCGAGCACCAAAGGGAAAAAAAGGTAAAAGAAAATTTAAAAAAAAAAAAAAAGGAAAATGAATGTATTAAATACCTCCATTTAGCCACAGAAGAAGAGGCAAAGAGTTCTTAGAACTTTCTTTAGCTTCAGCAAAATAATAATATAAGGCTTTTCCAGCTAATTTATCAACAGTAACATAACCTCCATATTGTGAAAACTTAACTTGAGGTTGGCCAGGCAATCTTTTGATCGTATCTGTTTCTTTATCTTTTCCATCATCTTGATTTACAGTAATAACAGAATCAATTGTCCTAAAATTGCTTGTGTCCATACCAGAATTCCCATTAAGTTTGGATTTGTAAAGATTGCCAAGAACTTCACTTTGCCTCTTGCTATGGCTCTGAGATGTTAAATAAGAAAAAATGAAAAAGAAAAGGAATATAAAACATGGGTTTTTCCCCATTGCATGAAAAGGTTTTAGGGTTTGTGGATTTCTGTTTCTTGAATCCAAATTATGTGTTTATATAGGTATAGGTATGTGTGCAATGGGGAGAAGAAGGATTTTGTTTTCTGATTTCCTAATTTAAATCAATATTACTTATTATTCCCTCCATTTTACAAAATTAATTAAATGTAATAAATATTTTTAAATAATAAATTTGACCTATATTTTCTCTCTATATAACTCTATTGTAATATTAAATATCAATATGTAATTTTCTTCAATCCCTCGTAATAGTGGATAAAAATTATTAATTCTTCCCGGCAAAATGAGTTTTCAAAAAATTAAACTTATGTTATCGTTCTTACGGAGATTTGATATCATTTATTGATCCAATCAACATTTATCAGTAACATTATTCATCATTTAAAAAAAATTATACAAAAGAAAATTTAAATTCAAATAAGAGTATGTAAAGAAATTAGTTATATTTTCTAAAAAGAAAGTAACTATAATTTGAAATAAATAGAAAAAGAAAGAAATTAGTTATATTTTCCAAATGAGTCATTGTCAAAATTTACAGCTTAATTTTCCAAATAAGACATTGGACTTTTATTTTGACTTGTTATGGCTTTGATATATTAAAGGAAAAGAAGCAAAGACTGAGTTCATGTTTCCATAATAAAAATAAGAATATATATTTTTTACCATAGAGTATGAATAATTTTTAAAAATTTTTATTTTCATCAATTTGGTATATATAAAAATCCATAGATTCAATTTAGGTAAATATTTTTTCTACTTGTCATATATGTGTGATGGAAAGAAATTTTCTAAGAAGAATTTTATTTTTTGATTTCCTAATTTAGTTAATATATTGTTAATTAATTATTAACAGTTTTAAATTTAAAAAAATACTTACCAAATCAATAATTGATTTCCAAATTTAATTCAATGATACCAATTAAGAAATACAAGAAAAGAAATACACCTAGACACCCAAATTCAGCACAATTTGCAAATTAATATTTAATTCAATAATATCAAGAGATTTGCTTCCTTTAATTGCTAAGGAATAAATTAATTTTGCAGAATTTGAAAAATTAATCATAAATAACAAATATTGTAAACCCTAAAAAAATTAACTAACATCTCCTAATTAAGAAATGATAAATCAAATTTAAAGCTAATATCTTTTAGTATCAGGCAAAGGAGTGCCATCAACAAAATGTTTGATTAGTGAAAGTGCTCTAAGAGGTTGAAAGCTTGGAACTTCATGCCCTGCCCCTCTAACTGTAGCAAACGTTAGATCTCCCTTGTAAATCTGTGTATATCCTCCAACCTTCCAAAAACAAAAGAAAAAGACTTGAATACTTCTGACAAAAAATGGGTAATTTTGGAAATAAGGAAATTGCTCATACCTCTCCTTTGAGGTACCATGGATGCCATTCAGTTTTGATAGGAAGATTCAACTTGTCGATAGAATATATAGTTGAAGTAAAGGGTACTCTTCCATCTGTATCCCCACTGCATAACAACCAATAAAGATTTGCATCATTCATTAAAATGTGACCCAACTCGAACCCATGATACTCGGGTCACGAATCGAGTAACTTTACTACTCTTTTATATATGTCGATCCAGATCACGAGTAGAGTAATTTTACCATTACACAAAAAGCACACACTGAGTAATGATTAACCAGCTTACCTATATATCCAGACACGAAGTCCATTGGCCATGAACTCTTTTAGAAGTGGAAGAACAGTAGCAGAGCTATCCAACCATTGGCCGATGACATCACTGCAGGGCTCCCAATCATGTTTCAGTTTTGTTACATTAGCATGCATAGCTTCTTGCACTTCAGGTGTATTCAAATATGCATACACATAATAATCACTGCATGGATCAAAATTCTCCAACTGCAATACAAAATTAATCATACATTAAACCTCTTCTCAAAAAAAAAAAAAAAAAAAAAATTACAAGCTCTAACAATAATTTACTTACTGAAGCAATCTTGGGTTTGGCAGTGGTAGTTGGACTGAAACAAAGAGGAGCATAAATGTTATATATATCAAGATAAGAAATGTCTCTTTGAATTTGATTATTAGCTGAAATGCAAATGGCAGACTGAGTTGTGGCATTGGGAGAGAAGTCACAATGCTTCTTAATATTGTTCACAGCCTCATTCGAAACTAGGGCATGTCCAGCAAAATAGTCATACATTCCAGTATTATCAGTTTCATCATTAATCACTGCATTCCCAATCTGCAATTTTTTACAAGAACATAAATATTGATTTCAAGAACATAATTATATATATGTAAGTTGTATCAATGATTACTTGGGAGAAAAAGAAACTTACTAAAATACCCTTAAGGTTGATAATAGTCTTTTTGGCCTTTTTGTTATTGTAAAGGATAGTATGTGCAAGTTGTGGAACATAATGCCCTGCGTAGCTCTCTCCAGAAATGTAGAAATCTCTGTCTTTGTATTCAGGAAATCTCTTCAGCCAATTTACCAAGAATATATAATTATCCTCTGCTGTCTTTCTGTCTCCATTGTTATCATAATCCGATGTCCTATTAGAGTATGAAAAACCAACTCCAGCAGGTGATTCGAGAAACAAAACATTTGCAGCTGAAGAACGAAAGGGAAGATCGAGATCTTACGTTACACTAAGGTCATGTTCGACAAAATTAGATATTTTTGTATAAATATTGAAATTTATTTATCAAAAAGAATGTTAGGTACCATAATTCCATGAGTATCTATTTTTGTAAAGAGTTTTGCCATCACTGTGTACTCGAAATGGTCCAAGCTCTTGCATTGCCCCATAAGCCAAAGAGGAGCAACCAGGGCCTGTAAAAATTAAAATTAAAAAAATAAATAAATAAATATTTGGAGTTGGTATCTCGATCGTACATTTTCGAAAAAGAAAAAGATCAAATCAAAACACAGGGTAAATATAAAATATATTAAAAATATAAAAAATAAAAAATAAAGAAAATTAGCATCACCATCAAACTAAAACAAAATGACAAATACATCATATCATCAAAGATCAAATCAAATGTTTTGATGTCCCTATAATGTATGAGCTTTATGGAATACATTAATGCTTAATGATAATAGATTATAGTAATCCCAACCACCATTAGTTTAATTAAATTAAATCTTGCATAGGAGTGAAGCATGGGATTGGAACCCAAGATTGGGTGGCAACATTCCAATTGGCCATGTGGGTTGCAATTTTTTATTTTTCTTATTATTATTATTATTGTAAGGATAGGAAAGGGTGGAGAGTTAATACCTTCTTGGTAGATGACTAACCAAAAATATTAATATTAATTGAAAAAAGAAAATTAAACAAAAATTACTTTTTGTAACTAACCAAAAATTTATCATTACAATGTGATTATAATATTCTTCTAATAATTAGCTATAGACTAAGTAGAAAAGAAATTGACAAACAAAAGTGTAGCCTAGTGAGGAGAATTATTGCATGGAATAATAGTGAGTGTTTGTGCAATAATTATATTCTGTTTTCCTTTTTTTGACAAAACTGCCAAAAATAATTATTAAAATCTTGAATATTTTATATAAAAAATCATTGTCGGTCGGAAGACAGGCATAGACATAAGCTATAATCTAGTAATAAATACACATACGTATTGATAATATATAGATGCTGCATCTGAATAAATCATTGGTATAAGTAAATATTTTATTTTATATAAAATCTTAAATATTTTATATAAAAAATTATTGTCGGTCAGAAGACAGACATAGAAATAAGCTATAATCTAGTAATAAATACACGTACATATTGATAAATAGTATGTATATATATATATATAGATGCATCCGAATAAATCATTGGTATAAGTAAATATTTCATTTTAGATCATTTTGGATAAAATCTTTTCAGATATTTTTGGATAGTATATTCTTTCTTTCTTGTATAACCAACCACCCGAAGAAATGGAGAGATTCCTATCATTCCTATCCAAAAGGATTCCAAATATTTTGAAGGGAAAAAAAAAAAAAAACAGAAATAAGAAAATAATTAAGTAAGAGAAATTAGTGATACCTCCATTAAGCCAGAGAAGAAGAGGCAAAGAGTCTTTGGAGTGTTGAGCTTCGACAAAATAATAGTAAAAAGCCCGGCCGGCGGACTTATCGACGGTGACATAACCACCGTACTGAGAGAACCTTACATTAGGTTGTCCAGGCAATCTCACAATTCTATCATTCTCTTTCGAGCCAATATCATCAGGATGATGATGAATCTTGGATTTAGAATTTACAAGTTCAACTGCCTTAAAATGACTCATGTCTATTCCAGAATTGCCTCTGAACTTGGCATTGGAAAGATGATGAAGTGCTTCTGTTTGCTTCTTTCTGCCATGGATTTGAACGAGAAAGAACGAAAGAATGAGGAAGAAAGCAAGAACCAACTCGTTCTTCTTCATTTTAGGTATAATAATATCAAGCCACCCCAATGTGGAGAGCCTGTTGAAGGCTTTTTATATGTGAAAATGTTTATAGTAAATGTCTACAATGCCCCTACCGGTGGGTTTATTTAGTAATTATTAATTATTTGAATATAAAATTATATTAGATAAATCAAATACATCATCCATAACTGAATTTATCCAAATAATATATCAAATAAATTAACAATAACCATATTAATTTATCAGAATACAATTTTTTTTTTTAAAAAAAGTGGTTTTATTCTAATTATTTTTCTTTTGAAATGTCTTCATATATAATTAATTTTTAAAATAATAAATTAGTGTATCAAATATATTTTTTATAAAAAATTTGATTAATATAATAACGTATTTTGAAATTTTTTTTTTTTGGATGTGTTAGGTTGGAATATAACACCTATAAGATTATCTACCAAATAATCTATAAAAAACCAAATTAACACCTTCTAAATTGTGTTTGGTTGGAAGGAAAAAAAATTTTCTCGCTAATTTTTTTTTTCTTGTAGTGATAGAAATGTATTTCATTTCCTTCCTCCCTACAAAACAAACCATCAAATGTAAATAAAATTAAGAAAAAAAAATCAAATTTAAAAAAAAACAGATAAATATTAATAATTCATGGTTTAAAGTTATGGAATTTAGATCCCAAAATCTTGCTGAAATAGTATAAATTTTAAATATTTACACGAGATTTTTGGCAAAAATAAATGAAAAAAATAATAAAAAAGATTCAGCAATCATTGAATTGGCAAGAATTCATTAAATTCAGGGAATTTTTATACTGCAAGTACAAATCAACATGCTAACCAATCATGTTACGCCATGTGAATAGTGCATAAATAGTGATTGGTCAATTAGGAGCACATGCATATAGGTTTTGGTGCACCTCACAACATCGTGACATTGACGTGATTGATTTATTTTAGAAGTTTCATGTTTGGACTTTCTGTTCTTCTGATAATTTTTAATTTGTCCATGTTTTTATTATTTTATTACTTTATTTAGAATATTATTTTATATTTTACTTTTTCTTTGTACAATGTTTATTTTATTTTAAATTTTCAAAAGTATAGACTTAAATATCAACTTCATGTGTCACATTCTACATTCAAAAATCCTTTAAAAAAAAATTTATAATTTTTTTAATAAAATGATGTGTTAATCATTTCAGTCTGTAAAATATAAAAATCAATAAATAATAACACAGTAAATAAATAAAAAATTTTAAATTTACTTTAAATTTGAGCTAAATTAGGTTATATGATTTTAAGCTATTACTCCAACGAGATACAATTTCTCACTAATTTTTCAATTAAAATTTCATGTTTATATAATAATATATTTTAAGTTGATAACATAGGCTGGACATATGAGAAAAGCACTCGGATTTGATTCTTACTAAATATACATATAAGAATGAGTGAATAGCTTTAACTGTAAGTAACCCCGAACAATATTCATCGTTCTCCAGTAATAGAATTCGAATACGGAAGGTTTAAAAAAAAAAAAAAAAAAAAACATTATGGGTAATTTTATGATCCTATAAAATCCAAGACAATATGAAAAGGGAATGAACCAAGCTATATATACAAGGAAGGTTCCCTAATATTTTTTTTTGTTGCAATGTAATTATAAATTAAAATCAAATCTTATAAAGGAATCAAATTTCGTATTTTAGTTGTTGGATATATTAATATGATACATTCATTCTTGGAAATGGAATATTGCAACTACCACTCAAAACCAAGAAAATACAAATAGTAGAAGAAGATGGAATATCATAGTTGTGGGTTTAATCTTGATTTTTTTAGAAAAATAGGTAAAAATCAAGAAAATTGCTTAAAATTATATATTTTATATTAATTTATGAAATTCAAATTATATATGAATCTATTAATTTAAAAAAAAAGGAGATAATCAAATCAAAAAATGCAAATTGAATCACCCAATTAAGGAGACAAAGATTTGTTTTTTGTGAAAATGGAATTTAATTAACCTAAATTCTTAATTAGGCCACAACTGGATCATTGAACTCAACTCAAATAATAAGTTTTTATATTTTATTTATCAAGATTGATAAAGCAAGTGATCACATCTAAATAAATATAACAAAAAATTATTATTTTAGAATTTTTTTTTCTCCTTTCCTTAATTGTTTTAAAATTTTAATTTTATAATTTCTAGTTACGAACATATATTAATTTTTTTATTTTAATAAATATATTTAATTTTTTTCTTATTCTTAGATTTTTAATTTTGTAATATCAAATTACAAAACAAATTGATTTCTTTTTCTCCTATAAATTTATTGAATTCTCTATATTTATTAAGGTTGACTTATTATTAAAGGTTATGATTCTGTTTTTTACATTATTATTTTTTCCTTTATTGCTAAAATTGATGATTTTTTTTTTTTTTTGCAAATTCTTATTATAGGAAAAAGATGCATAACACCAAAATCATATTGAAATTGAGGTGCAAACTGCTTTTCTTACCAACCGTAGTGGTTCTGTATGAAAACGACTTGAGTCTTTTAAATAAGAGGTCGCATGATCAAATCTTTATACGTATGTGTTGATACTAATAGATTAAGAATGCTAAACTAAATATTATATGAATTAATTTTTTATAAAATAATATCATAATTTCTAAAAATTAATTTAAATATTATATTATGGAACATTTTTTTATATAGCGATTAGTCAAAATAGTAAATACTATTTAAAAAATTATTGTAAAACAGAATTTAAAAAGTTAATTAAATAATAATAATATTGTATTTTAATTTGGGATAGCACATTCAGTAACTTATCCATACTCTCAATATCTTTCGGTCTGGCCCATAATGACCCATTGGGCCTCAAATATGTGGCAGCAAATGTATTGTAGTCTTGGAGATCGAGAATTTTCGTGCTGTTGAAAATTCGATTTTGCCAAAATTATTAATTATTAGCCGTGAAATTGATTATTGCATATATAAATTAAATTTATTTTCAAATCACTAAATTAAGATTATATTATATTTACATTATAATGTGGAGATCACTTATCATCTTGACTTATGTATTATTAATATGTTTATATTAAATTTTATTATTAATTATCTGTTTAATTAATGTTTATCAATAATCTTATTAATTAGATGAGGAATTATTTTTTAAAAAATTATTTAATGTTTTTACTCAAATTAATTTAAAAAATTTAATTTAAAATAATTTGTTGACCGTTTTCCCATACGCGGGTGTAGCTTTCAAGCACGTGCTGCTTCCTCCTTCCTTTTCTTTTCAACCTGGTGTTTCACGTGCAACTATATGAAGGGTTAATATATTTTACATTATAATAAAATTAAAAATAATTTAATTAAATTATTTTTTATCTTAAAATTAAGAATAATATTAAAAATATATAATTTATTATTCCTTTAACATAATAAAAACAACTTATTTTTTATTTGTATTTTATGTTACCCTTTGTTTACCGAATGACTATATTTTTGCTACATAAAAGAAATTAATATATTAAAACTCTGATATAAATAATAATTTATAATTTATTAATGACGAAAGGCATGAGTTTTAATAAATTAATAGTTGACCAAAATAAGGAAATTAAAATTTGATGTTGAAAAGTCAAATATTATTATTAAATTAAATTCCTGATTTCATCAAAACAATTTGCTTCTGTTCTATGACTGCGAGATCCCAAACGGTAGACCAAAATCAGTGGGCCGTAAGGACAGGCTATGCCAGCTATACTACTCATCAGCATTTTGGCTAAAAGCCTAAAATCATTTTACAAATTTCAATTAACTATAAAGCAAGCAGCCAAATTGAATTATTTATTATATATAACTTTTTTTTTTTTTTTACCACCCTATCGGAGGATTGAATCACAGTTAAAATTTTTTTTATTTTTTACAAATTTATTTAATAAAAATGAATATGATAGCTTTTTTAGTATATTTACTCTGTATTGTCAACTGGGTCATAATTCGTAAATTTATAATAAGTCAGACAAAGCAAAGATTTCTTTTTGCAAGCAACTTGAAACTCCATGCATAAATTTTTATGTGGGCAGCATTATTATGAAAGTACATCTCCCTTTCCATTTTATCTATCTTTGTTTGCAATCTCTTGCTTGCAAATGAAGGTCTTTTCCTTAGTTCCAAGTGGGCATTGTTGTCTCTCAAAGCGTGTGTTTTCTGTTCACCTTTTTATTTTACACACTTTACATAATTAAAGAAATGATTTTATTTTCAGAAAAGGATAAGAACATTTGACTGCTTCCACCTGTTTCTTGTTTTTTATTCTTTAATACTATGAACATACAAACATTTCAAACTTATATAAAAACCAAAATTGTATTCATTATACCCACCTAAAATTTCTTAAGAAAAACCAAACTTTCAAACTTTCAAACCTCCCTTTGTTATTGAGTTCTAAATGGTACTCTTGGTACAGAGATTTACCAAATTACATTCCAAGCTGGAGAACTATAACAACCACCACCAGCGGCCAGAAGCTGATGATCTATCAGCTCCTTTGAGGGTTTTTCGATCCGAAATTTCAAGTTTAATAACCAAGTTGTTATTGAATTGGAAGGAGGATGGATTGGAAAACCTATCCTTGGAATGGATTCAGAAATGTTTTCAAGTTCTACCCATGGTCAATAAAGCTTTCGGGAAGCTAGTTGTGGAGATAGACTATCATATGAGCAAATGGAAGGCCAAAACAAGTGAAGAATATTTCAAGTATAGTTTAAACTTGCTTGATTTTCTCAACTCATTCAGTTCCTCAATTTCTTATCTTGCACAAGCTAAGCTTTCTTTATCTCATACTCTGAGTCTTGTGAAGACTTCACCTTCGCTAGCAAGAGAGCGATTAAAGGAAATTGAGTTTAAGAATCCAAGAAAGGAATTTAAATTCCAAGAATATAAGGAAGATGAGGAAGAAAGATCTTGCTTAGATAAAGAATGGGTTATTCTTCAAGCTTTGATGGAACTAAGGAGTGTAGGATTTTGGGTATGCAGTGTTGTGTTTGGTGGGTTGTGTGTTGATGCTAAGGGATTCTTCGAAATCAGAAAATTAGCAGGAAAATTATCTAACCCTGCTTTGATCAAGTTGGATTCAATTATTTTGGAAGCTGTAATGAAAAAAGGATGTATGTTGAAGGAAGTTAAAGAGCTGAATGAAGCAACTGCTACCCTTGCAGCTGTCATAGCTAGTCGAAAGTGTAAAAATGGAGCAGAGGAGTTACAGACAACATTGGAGATGTTTGGGAAGCTTCTGGATAGCTTAGCAAAAGAGGTGGATTGTCTGTTTAATGAAGTATTAGTTGGGAGAAATGAATTACTTAATGGAATTCGAGATACAAAACCATAATCACAAGATTTGTAAGTTTCTAAGTAGTATTTGCTTTTTGTTTTTTTAAATCTTATGTATATAGATTGTATACTTTAATAGGATCTTTTTTTTCATCTTTAGGATTGATTGTAAAAGCTACAGAGCAAATTTTAAAGAAGTAAATGAATTGTTGATTAGCTTCAAATTTGTGAGATCTGTTAAGAAATGTCTGCTTAATCTCATTTCAGAAGTTAGATATTGAACATGTTAAGAAGATGCCAAGTAACATAACTTTGTCTAAGAGAAAATGGGAAATGAAATTCATCATCCTATTTACTGATTAAATCAGAAAAGGATGGTCATAACCAGCACCTAGATAACATACACTATTCTGATACAATACAAGAAAAAAAAAAAAAGAAAGAGAAGATCTATAAACCATTACTCAAATTGGGTAACACTAACTACCTGACTTGTTTCGATCTCTGTCCCCTGAAACTCCAGTATTTCTCCTACAATAGAAACATCTATAACTGAAAGAACACTAACTACAACTTCTCATGGTTCTCTTTTCTTTGGCTAAACCGACGCCTTGACAAACTTCAAGAACCAACTCTACTCTACCATTTCAGTTCTGTTTCTATTAACAGGAAAGGAGAATGACCAAATGATCACATCAAGACTAATTGGCTCTCTGAATCATTGGAATGGCTTTCTCCCTCCGGTGCCTTCCTCTTGCGATACGCATCAGTTGGCAAACTGGCCAACAAAGGATATATATAGAATAGTTAGGCATTGTGAATACAATATACCAAACAAATAAGATTATAAGGTCTGAGCCAACTTAAATGTTAAAAATATTAACTTAGCAAGCAAGGATACTTGCACATTATTACTGCTTTTTATACAACAATTTATTAAAGTATTCACAAATCAACTGAAGGGTGGGTGATCCAAGAAAAATTGCGTACCCCAAATGCAAGGTTGTATCTGAATCCCCTTTTTCCATTGAGCAATTGCAGGCTATGTCTGGACTAGCAGAACCATTGTTTGCAAGGGTATGCTTCCTCTCTATAGAATAGTATTCAAGATAAGTTGGAACTGAGTGATCAGTTGATGGGAAGAAACCTCGAAGCTCTTCAACCTTCATGATACAATAAGCAAAATTTAGCATTGCATTTTACTTGGGACATTGTTCAAAGAAGTGGTAAACTGTTCTCTATTGATTACCTGTCTGCGCAGAGTTTCATTCTCCAGCATAGCTCGCTGTTCCTGGTAACAAGAAATTGAACACCCAGTCAAAATAAAATTCCAATTTCTTTTTCTAAGCAGAAGCTGAGAAACTCTGTTAACACAAATCATACTTCATCACTTATCTTAAATGTTAGCGCAAATACAAACACCATTTTCTTTTTGCATACTGTAGGGAGAGGGGATTTCAAATCAAAATCTCCTTAAGGGAGGGAGACAATTACCAACTAGGCTATGTCTCAACAGCAAGGTAACTTCAAACATTTACAACCAAAATTGACACATTTGTAAAGCGGTCATATTATTTTTTAAGGATTAATGCTATAATGAACATTGTCCAACAAAATAGTTACAGGTAATAAACATGTAATAATTAGGTGTCCAATTACCTGTACTCTTGATTGTTCAAGTTGTTCCATCAGTAATTTTTCCTGAAAGGATAAAATTTCCATTAAAGCCCTTAAAATGTGAAACTAGTAGCCTGTATTGCTTTCTATGATTAAAATGTACAACAAAAGCAAGGACAAAGATATTGCACAGAACCTTTCTCTCTTTCACACATAATAACCCTTCGTTTAATTGTTGCTCCAAAAGTTGCAACTCTTTCAAGCTCAAGCCAGTCAGGTCCTGGCCCAAAAGCCGCCTATTGAAACAGAATCATGAATACACATAGACAACAGATCTTTGCATTATCTCAATAGTTATTTAATAAATGCAATGAAATAATTCAGAAAGCACATACAATTGTTTCACTTGTAGCTTCACAATTTCCTCTTTTAGAACATCCACCTCCTTCAAATCTTGTTTCTGAAGAAGACATGCAATGGAAACATCAACCAATACTTGTATTAGAGATAACTCATACAGGTAAAGCTCAACAAATTGTTCAATTGGACATAAACAAAGTATTACGGTTGTCTAAACCATCTAAAAGTGATGGATGATTCTCAAAAATGCTTGAGTGAAAAAGACAGCAAATGCAAGACAAATGTCATTTGATAAATTTTTCCTACAATGTGAACCCCAGACCCCTTAAGGACATGGACTGGACCATATCAGCTTCCTGCTCTACAATTTGGAAGCAGTTTCTTTCAAATTTCTGTGATATCATCTTTTATGTGGAAAAAAGTTATCAAAACTTCATCCAAAAGTTGGAATTCTTTTTTCACTCTCCCACATAATAGTAATGAAGTTGAGGAATGAAAAAGATTTAGACAGTAAAGATCCTTGTGAAAATGCTCTGCCTTTCTTATGTATGTCTTTCCATAACCCAATGGTCAGCCTATACAAGTGACTGCATTATCACTTTATCTTCAAATGAGAAAGTCTACCTACTTCCCATACCCACAATCACCCCATTCCCACAAGTTAAAAAATGTTTTTCGAAGTAGAAAAATTGTGGGACATCCTGGAATACAGAAAGTCTGCAACTAAATGGGAAGGATGGATATCTGTTTAGTGTTTACTTATGTGATGTTTTTGCATTTACAAAATATATGTAACATTCCTTAGAGAAAGGGAGAGGGAAAGGGAAAGGGAAATGGAAAAGGGGAACAGTGTATCAGAAGAACCTTAAATAAGGTTAACACACTGCAGGACACTTGTATGCACAAATTCATAAAAGAACAGATTTTGCTAATGCAAACATGAACTAAGGGCTACCTCTGCCTTGTACTCTACTTTAATATGCTCTGATGAGTCTAGGCATTTGTTGTATCGTGCAAGTGTTCTCTTCATGCTGTGGAAACACAAATTTGAGCACATTAGCATGAGTTAGTACCAAGTTAGTCCCGTAAGGAGAAGTGCATCAAATTTTCAGTCAAATTAATTCTTGCTACATGATTCTTGAAAAAATATATAAATAAATGAGCAGACTGTCAACACAGGCCAATGACAAGTTATAAAATCTTTTCTATGGCATATATGATTGGAGTGAAAATTTAAGCAGATTGGGATAAGTCATATTTTATTACGCTTCTGCTTAACTGAAATGCATTGTGATCTTAAAAAAAAAAAAAAAATTTCTTGGATCAAAAAATTGAGGACAATACTAGTTTCTTCAACCAAGATTCATCTATTGTGTTCTTACTACTTGATATGTCTTGCTGACAGGTAAGCGTGTCTAAAGTGAAAGGTAGCTATACTTTTGGACTCAAAGCTCGATCCACTAGAATGAGTCACTGCTAGTTCAATAAGCTTATGATTAACCTCATGGCATGAAGTTAGAAATCACTCGGTGCTCTGCATTATATATATGCTCAGCTCTGCTGGTTCTGTTTTCTCCTTGTCTAGTATTTTCTCACTTCATTTCTAGAATTAGTTTCTCAATAATCTATCACCAAGAGTTCAGTATTCTCTTTTTGTAAATTTGAAAAAAATACCTACCTTTTTTTTTTCCCTTTTCATCCTTATTTCCATAAAAAGCACATCTAAGGAGTTAAAAGTTCTGGTTTCTCTCTAACATTAAAACTTCACTTTAAAAAAAAAAGAAACAGATAAGTTAACAGGTATCAACCAAACGATGCAAATCAATCAGTCTAATCCTCAGCAGAAACCAAATAAAAGTATAACCCAAGACATCCATCAAAGTGAACCTAAAAAAAGACATTAACCATCATACCCCAACCTGTCACAAACAAAGTTCAAATCAAATTAGCAAATTCAGTGAAATTGAAAATATCTTCTAGAAAAAGTAAGAACACGAATCAATGGAAAAAGTAAAGCTCATGAAACCATGTCAATTGAATAGAAAAAAAGAGAGTAAAACCCCACATCACATAGATTTTATCAATAATTAATCAACAGCTATATGCAGAAAAATAAACAATAAACCCTCAAAACCCGCATGAACCTAGTCAAGTGGAAAAGAATTTATCACTGGAAAGGAACATTTACCCAGGAAGAATATTGCTGAAAACTGAAAAGAATTTTAAAAAGCTCTCAAATAAAATATAAAAGTCACTTCAACATATCCAATAAAAAAATTCAACAGTAGTTAAGGAAAAAAATAAGGATAAACTTAGTGAACTTTAAAAAGAATAATAAAAGAAGAAAAAAGTTCATCCAGATATGATTAAAAAAAAAACACACATGCAATGATCCAAAAACTTCAAAAACGAAACTTTGAAAAAAAAAAAAAATTCAAAACCCCTTCATAAATTAGATAGTTCAATTAAATGACAGAAAAGTCCATTCCAACCATAAACATTTACCAAAAAACCAGAGCACCCATTAATTTAGCACATGCAATCGCCTCAAAATATTCATTAAAATTATAAGAAAAGATTCCCAGAACGAAATCTTGTTCCTTAACAAACGAGCTTAGAATGAAAAGACAAATTAATAAATAAAATACTATCCATACCCAGCATTAGAGAACTCAAAGAGCTTGCCAGTGTTGGAGAAGATAATAACAGCAACCTCAGCATCACAGAGAATGGCAAGTTCCTGAGCCTTTTTCAGCAACCCGGCTCTCCTTTTAGAGAATGTAACTTGCCTGCTGTTTGCATTCTCAATCCTCTTGATCTCAATCTTCCCTCTACCCATTTTTTCCTCTTCAAAAAATAACAAAGACCCAACTGATCAAAACCGACAAAAAACAACAGAAAGGGGGAAATTTTTATTCTTTCAAAATTCAATTTTCAATCTTTAAAACAAAGCAAGGAGTTTTCTTTCTTTCAGATAGATAGGCAGAGAGAAAATAAGAAGGCCCTTATTTGGGGTTGCTAAATATAGAGAAAGAGGAGAAGATAAAGGGGATAGAGATAGAGGGAGAGAGAAAGAGAGCGTTTTTTTTTTTTTTTTTGACACAAATGGCGAGAGATAGAGGGGCTAGAAACGGCAAGTTTGCATGGCTCTGTATACTAATTAGAGTGTGCTGCATGATTCTTTTGCCACATTTGGAGTGGTTGGGTGCTAATGGTGGGTCTCCTTTTTTCTTATTGTGGGACCCACAAAGTTTTGTTCTTTAGTAGAAGATGAGTGGGTCCCTTTTTTGGAAGTTTCAAATTTTTATTTATTTCCTTTTGCTAAATTTAGCATTCTATTTTACATATATTTTCTTGTTCTGAGAGGGAAAAATGAGTGGATGGTCTAATGAGTCTTTGTTTTTAGTCTAATTGGTCTTTCAAAGAACCTATTCCTTTGTTTTCTAGTGTATTTAGATTTCTTTTTTTTATTTTTTCTTCTAATTTAGCTATATTTTTTCTATATATATTTCTTGAATAAAAAAGAAAATTTGTTCTACTTTAGTTTTGCCTCTGCCAATTTTAGAGAAAGTTAAGTGGGTATTAGCTATTTTTGTTTTTGTGCATATTTTTACTTCAATAGCATTTGCTTGTGTTTCTGGATTTAGCAGTTCCTACAATTAGCAAAAGAAATGCCAACTTTAGAGAAGGTTAATTGCAAAATGATTTTTGGTGCTGTCCATCTTTGCCAAATTTTTTTTACTCTATCTGTTATTTATTATTTACCACATTTAGTAAATCTACTGCCATATATAGAGAAGATAAGTTTTTTAACTTATTTTATTTGTTCCTTTTGCTATTTCTACAGCAGCTATGGACCCACATATGAAGGGTTGATGGTTTCTGTATACTATATTATTTTTGCCACATTTGGTAAAGGCACTGTCAATCTGTCATATATGGAGATAGTATATAGGGTAGTGGCAGTATAGTAATTTTCAACTTTCTTGCTGTTTTGGAAGAGTGGTTGGAGCCATTGGAGGACTTTGTAATTGCAACTGATATTCGCCATAAATGGGAATTTTGGTCTCAACTGGGTTTCTTGGATTTCCAATTAATTACCAGATTTGGTGACTTTGGCTTGCTACTTATAATTCCTATTTTCTAAAATTTTTAGTGAATAATGAAAGGTATTAAGTTCTAGCAACTCTTCTATAGTGACATTAGATTAATTAGAGTTCAAAATCTTGAATCTTTCTATTACGAGCTTGTTCGATAAATTAACTGTTTTGGTAACGATTAACGTTTACTTATTTGAATGTCTAGTAGTAACTTTTTCATGAAATGTTTGAGTAATTTTTCATAATAGGCTAAAAGCTTAATGTTATATGTGTTAATCTTTTTGTAAATGGCAACTTTAAACTTCAAAAGTGACATAATTTTTCTATAATGTTAAATGTGAAATTATCTTATTACCCCATGTGAATGACATGGTCAACATATGACATATCTCTATATAGTTACAGTTCTAAAATGAAAATCTAACTCAGATTTAGTAAAATTTAGGACACAGAGCAGAAGATCTGCTTGATTTATAGGAGGGCAGTAATGCTTTCCTACACACTACTCAAGCCTCCAACACCTACTTTAGCAGCACCAACCATTTTGAGGTTTTCCTTTAAGTATTAAGAAACCAATATCAATGAAGTGATTACTTCTTGTCCTGTGTTATCTCTTTGCATTAATGAAGTTCTTGTCCTTCTATCTTTGGAAGGTTTGAAAATTCAAGGTGATATCTACATTATTTAGAAGATAATAAATTAAATAATAATTTATGTGTACAATTATAATTCAATGATTGCTGCTACTATGGGTATAAATGAATTGAACCGAGCTCGAATAAATTTAAAATAAATATCATATAAATAAACTCAATAAAACTCGACGATTTTTCAAATTGAATATCATTAAGTTCGAGCTCAATTCATTTGCTAACGAGTAGGCTTGAACTCGATTTGAGCCGAATTTTTTTCGAGTTCGGCTAACGAGCTGGCTAGTCTCATCTACATCCCCAGCTGCTACTAAAAAACTATGCCCTGACCATTTAAATGCATCAAATATTTGAGATTGAAGAACACAAGTTGAAGGTAAAAAGTAGAACCTTCAGTCTATTGATGATTTACTTGGAGCTTATCCCAATCTCACATTCTATTTACAGGTTAAGATTCTATTGTTCACCTTTATAAATAGAAAGCTAGTTCTTATCTAGAAGAGTTGGACAACTGCAAAAGGAAACAATTCTTGGTGGAAGCTATACTCCTAACAAAAAGCGACAAGGTTGAAAATGATTGCCTTGCACCAATTCCAATCTCACATAAATTTTGCTATTGTTCACCAAGAAACAAGAGTACCTAAAAGTTCATTAATAATGTCACCAGAGAGAGTTCAATAACAGTAATAATAATAATAATAAAGCTTGATGCCATTTTTATAGTGTTACTATCTAAAGTTGAAATTTTCCTCTTTTAACAGCCTCGAAAGAGCTACTGTTGAAGCTGCTTATAAAAATAGCAGTGACTCAGCCACAGAGACCTCTTTCTAGGCCTCCAAAACTAGTTATGTCACCTTAACCATCCAATTACTGGATCATAGCTATCAAACAAGAGATAAGACGAAAGCTGCCATGATATAGAATCGGTTAATAAATGAAAAAAGCAAAGAAAGAAGATTAATGCTCGAATTGAGTTCACCACCGGACAGGCAGATAGAATAAGCAGAGCATACATCAACAATCATCATAATGAATAAAGAGAAACCAGTCAATAAAGCCCCTCCATTTGAACAAGTTCCACAATAAAATAATCATGTTTTAGACTTACCAAGAATCAAGTCAAATTAAAATGTTCAACTTGGAATCTGAAGGCACTTCCAATGATGCACAAAGAGAGATAAACTGAAGTGCTTATTCACCGACTCATCTAGAACAAGATTCATTCTTCTTGTTCTTTTTCCTTCGTCTCATCTAGATTCTAATCTAACATGTTAGGCAAAACAAAAACAATTTTCCCAACAAATAGTCAAAGCTTGCCAATGACCAAGCCTTATGGTACATGCAGCGATATTCATACAAACAGCTATGGTCCATGTTGAAGCTTGTACAAGGTAAAACACTAACTTAATGCCTGACTGTAACTAAATACTAGGAAACATCAGCCGTTAGTGGGCAGTTGGGTATGCTATGAAGATCTCTTGTTTCATCCATCTTTTTACAGATGTATATAAAGTGAGAATCAGGATCTTCTAATATGAAATCTGCCGGAAGTAAGCCGTTCTCAGTTATGGGGACAGGTTCCAAAAATGAGCGTGATGATGAACCATCTGCAGGCCTTTCAAATCCTGGTCTGGCTGCAAAACCACAAAAAAGGGTTTAGTAAATGGAAAGAAATTTAGCCTCCTTATTTAAGGTTAAATTCCATTTGCTAAGCTCTAAATTAGCACAAAAATTAGCAATGAGGCAAAGATAGAAACAACAGGGAAAAATTGGATTCAGAACTCAAACTCCAAACAATTCAAAATGACAGAAAAAAAAATGCGTCAATCAAGAATCTACTATAACGGACATATAATCATCAATACCAAAAAAATATGAAATCCTTGTATTTCTCTTCAAAATGTAAAGCATTTTCTCAGTTTTAAGAATAATTTAAGATAATGCAGGCAGAGCAGCAGCCACTGCATATTCAGTCCCCTGGATACAAAGATAAATAATTATCACTCGGCTCACTATAACCCATATCTAGTTTAGTAGAGCCAAAAGAGGAAAAACAGGGATAGCAAGGAGTACTGCAACAAGTATAGATCATAGCCTGAACACAAACACAATCAGAAATACAAAGTAGGAAAGTTTTTTCCATGCACAACCTGCTCACTCCATTATTCATGGTGCAGATTGGTTTTGAGATGGAAAAGAATTATTCAGTAATGGGAAATGGATAGCCTAGAGTGCCATTTGAAGTTCTTTAAGGTCTTGTGTAAATTTGATGATGGACCAATTAAAGACCATCACGGCACAACAAACTTCAGCGGTTTTATATGCTTTAAAACACCAATTAAAAATTTATCAAACACAGGGACAAAGAAAACAGTAAATTTTATCACTACTTGTTCCATCCAATGAATTTATCTTACCCATGATTATGCACCTAAAGATCAATCTGAATAAAAGTAGGAAAGAATCAGTAGCATAATTATGCATACAAGAAACAAATTATATTAGTAAAGGCTAAAACTTCCAGGTAAATAGAAAGAGTATCTATCTACTGCAAGACTCTGCTACAGAGTGAAAGTCTTTTGTAAAGTTCAAAAGGACATGAAACTTACGTATTATGTACAAGACAATTTTCCAATTGTACACAGGCTGGCTCAAATGAAGCATCCTTACTGTAGGATCACCATAGGTTATCTGAATAAAAGAGTTCAATAAACACATCATGGTTTAAAAACTTTCAAAAGCAAATGATGAATGGAAAAAGAATAAAGTTTTTTTTCTTTGGGTATATGGTTACCAACATATAAATTCCTCCATGTTTAAGAAGCCTGCAAGCCAAAAGGAGGAACAAGGGATGGTGAGGACTATTGCAATGAATGAAAATCATAGTATGAGTGAAACATAATCAGAACTGTAGCTACAAAAAGGCTTTTATTAGCGGAACCTGCTTACTTCCCCCAACATCTTTGCAGCACTAATCGGAGCATCATTCCCGCACTAAAATAACAAGCATAAATAATAATAAAAATACGAATAATTAGAAAAGCCTAAAGCTAGAAGAAGAAGTTATGAGAACATTGTAAAATGTACCGTACCATTAAGGAATCAAGAGTTCCTGAGTCAAGGATCAGCAAGCCAGAAGCCCGTGGATGCAAATTTAAGCAGCAGAAACAAAGTCAACACAAAAAGGCACCAACTTAAGTCAAGTACATCATTATAAAATGCATCTAATGGAAGCAGGAGGGCCATACCCTTGTCAATGACACTATCAAAAGAATCATCTGGGAAGAAACTCATATCTCTAACATCCATTCGCATGTCTAAAATAGTATAGGAAACTTACAAAGAGATAGATATAATTAAGAAAAAAAAAATATATGTTTCACAACATTAATAGAAAATTTTCCTTTAAAGGGATACATTTGAGCTGAGGGATATGCTCGTATTTTTTTCTCATCAGGTCAATAGCCACTGATGAAATGTCAATGTTTGTTATGTCTTCGTACCCGTCCTTCACCATATCCTCTGACATGACTACAATGTGGGGGAATAAAAAAAAAAAGAAGCAAATTCCCATTAGACAGTCTGCAGAGGATTTTGGGTCAAAAGTCCTTTCAGTTATTCAATAGGAAAATGCACAACTTTTACATGAGGGTATCAACAATATAATTTGCAGGTTGCGAAATTGACAGATCCAAGAGATTTTTTTTACATCACCAAATCTTACCACAATATCCCTCTGAATATGCCATCATATGCAGAGCTCAAAATTAGGACCACAAAAACTATCTCAAACACTATTAAATGATTTACCATAATTTAACTACAGTTTAGCTCCATCAACAAGTACAGACCATGGGGCAGTTGCATTAATGACAAGACAGTAAAACAGGTCACACTTAATTACCAAGGTTACCTATTTCTATATTCAAAAGCATTGTTACACATGAAAATGCATGTCAATCAGATTTCTAAGCAAAAAGGTATTTCTTTCTCGCACACAAACAGTCGCAAGCACACAATACTTTCTGTAACTACTAATTTCCATCCTTACAGGCTCTGAAATAGGCACAAAACGTTTTTTCATTTACAACTCAATTCCAAGGGCACCCATTTCTATAATGAAAACATTGAATGCCATACTACTCCAAAGTGTATGTCAATCATATTTTTAAGCAAAAAATTCCTGTCTTTCTAGCAGATTAGGCCTACAAAGAAACTGAAAATGAAACCCCCTAACCAACCCAGTAGGCAAATCGAGCTAATCAGAAGCATATCACTGACCTAATTCATTCTCCACTAAATTAAACAAACTAGAGTCATACTCAAACGCAGAAGAGACGATAACAAGAGCAAAAACAAGCAGAGAGTAACGAGATAGTTACGGGCATTGCCACAGCCAACCATGAGAACGCGAGAGGAAGTCGGTATATAGCGACGAACAAATGGGCGGAGAGAAGAGTAACGCTGGTACCAATCGAAACTTCCAGCCTCCTGCACATAGCGCGCATCCCAATACAAAGAATCGCCGTAATTGTAAGTATTGCAGCTAGAGACGTCCCTGTACATCTTGAGTTTCTCTCCGTTTGATCAAGAGTTCTGGTTTACAGAAAGCTGGAGACACTGTTATTGTGTGGTTTTTAATGGGATGGTGGTACTGGTGGTGGTGGTGGTTCGGATGGTGGAAGTGTCGTTGTTGAGGTGGGGGCGGAGGTTTTGGTTTGGTTGAGAGAGAGAGAAGAGTGACTTGCACTTGTATGTGCGTTCGGGCTTATGTGGGTCACTAGCGGCATAGCGTCTTCTTCTCCCTCAAGGTAGAAGCTTGTAATGAGGGCATTTTTAACCTTTCATCATCACCATTAAAAGGACAGGTCAACTTCAACAAACATGAGCCAGTTGACTTTTGTATTTTCGCTGTTTAAAGCAACCATTAGATTAGATTAGATATCATTTAATAAAAAACACAATAAAAAAATAATTTAATAATTATATTTAGATTTGTAAAATCTAAGAATTCAATATTTTTCAAATTGAAGTCAAATTAATTAGTGTTAAGATTTTTACCGATTTAGTAAATTTTAAGTAGAGATCAAAATGTGCATAATTTGATAATATTGGATAATTTACTGACATTGAGATTAGTTTTGACTTCAATCGATACGTAATTGATATTAAATTTTATTTTCTTATTTTTTAATAGTTATATAAAAAATATAAAATTAACAATAGGAGTACTCCTATAATATTGAAAAAAAGTAAATTTAATGTTGTAAATTTAAATTATAACCAATAATAATATATATTTTTTTTATTAAAAAATTATAATAAGATTAAATGAGATTTCTTTTTTAATATGGAGGGGAAAATACTCCTAAAACTCAAAATTAAATGTAATTTAATTGTTTTTTTCATATCCTTTAAAATTATATAAACCTTAATTTTATATAATATGAAATAATTTTTAATTTTAAAATACAATATTTTTATATCAAGTCAGCCGAATTATTTATAGTATGAAATCAAATAGATTTAATTTTTGAATTAAATAAATTTTTGAGCATTAATATTATTTTTTTTCCCACCCTTATTTATCTGGACGACTCCATCCTTTGAATGCTTCGTATTACAAGTACTTAATGTTTGGCCTATTTAGGTAAAATCGCAGACGTCTTCTGAGTATTATTCCACGTACAAATTCTCAATGCTTTCTTCCGTCCCCACGTGTAGCTAATGCCCCACGTGTCAGCATCATCTACTGTATATAGCCTTTCGTTTTAATAAAGCCCAGTACAAAACAAAACCCTCCCTCTCAAGAAAGACTCTGAAATGATGGACAAGAAAGAAGAGAATGAGGAGAAAAAGGAACAGCATGAACCTCCTCTAATGGCGTTAAATCATGTCTCAAGGCTTTGTAGGAATGTAAAAGAGTCTATTGATTTCTATACCAATGTTCTTGGCATGGTTTTGACTGAAAGGCCTCAAGCTTTCGACTTCAATGGTGCTTGGTTGTTCAATTATGGTGTCGGAATTCATCTTGTGCAAGCTAAAGATGGAGACCAATTGCCTGATCCTCACCACAATTTGGATCCCATGGACAACCATATTTCTTTTCAGGTTCGTATGCCTTTTTTTATTTTTTTTCGAATGATTTCTCATTTCAGGGTTTATAATCATTTGTACGAGACTCGTTTCAGGTTCATGATTATGGGTTTATTTGGCGATAATATGGATTGTTTTTGTAGCTGTTGGTTGCCGTCATAGCCTTTAATCATTAGTTTAGTTTTGATCTATTAAGCTCTGCTTATATGCAATGTCTATATTATCATCAATCTCCTGATATATATACTTATATAGTGTGAAGACATTGAAGCAATGGAGAAAAGATTGAAGGATTTCAATGTCAAGTACATAAAAAGGACAGTAGATGAAAATGGGATTAAAATAGATCAATTATTTTTCAACGACCCAGATGGTCTCATGATTGAGATATGCAATTGTGAGAATCTTAAGCTTGTTCCTGCTGCTTCTCTTGGCAAAATAAAGCTTCCTATGGATAGGCATATTCCTCCCGTTGAACTGCAATCAAATGGGGATGATGAACCAGAAGCACAAGAACCGGAACCGGAACCCTAAATTTGGTTTTCCATTGTACAATTATTAGGCTGCAATTCTGTGTTTGTTGTTGTGATACTTATTCATAAGTAAGGGTTTAGAATTGTGAATTGTGTGATTATAGGAATTCAGAATCCTACTCTCTGAATCCCATTACATGATTAAGTGATCTTTTTGTAAAAGAAAAGCTATAGCAGTCCTTTGTTATTTTAAAATATATGTACTGTTGTTTATTAGATGAATATTTATAAAATATTACATATTTGATTTTTTTTTAAAATATTATATTATTTTTATCATTCTGTTATTATTTGACATTTTATAATATCTTTTTCTATTTTAATATTTTATTTTTTTTAAATGTTTATTTTTTTTTCTATTTTAACATTGGAAAAGCATTTGGTAGGGTTCTATATATAGAAAAAGTTTACATTATTAAACTTTATTTTCTTTTTTTTACCAATAAAGCTGCGTTCTTGATTTTGCTAAAATTTTTTCAATCGTAATAATATATTTTTTTAAAAAAATTTATTAGGAATAAAAAATTATCGTAGTTTGGAAAATAATTTTTATTCTCATAATTTATAAAAATTGAAGTTAATTATGTTATTATCTCGAGGAATAACTCTTAGTTAATGAGATAATTAATTAAACAAGTTAATTTGTAGCAATTTTCTTAATATGGAGATTTTTAGGTTTTCTATTTTTTTAATTTTATTTTTTAAATTATTCCAATTAATTAAATATGTGAATTCCGATTTATGGTATATAGGAATTATATTTCTTATCACATAACATTCTCTTATTCCATTTCCTTATTTCATTCTTTATTCATAAGAGTTTTTGTATTTCGATTTTTTTTTCTATTTTTTTATTAGAGAAATAAAGGATAAATTATGTATGCGCATTTGGGCTTAAAACGAAACACGCATAGTTGGGCTTCTTGAAACGAACGGGCTTCATTACCAATGGGCTTTTCCGTCTTTACGGAAAGCTAAAAGATTGATTAATACATGGCACAATCCAATTGGACTCATGACACGAGTAACCGAAGTCCTAAATATTTCTTCATCACCTGCAGCTAGGATTGAACTAGCTACCGTACAGGTACAATTCGGACAAAAATACCCTTTCGTTGGATAAATCCTAACGTACAACACGACAGCATGAATCGCAATGTAGAGGATAATAACCTATTTCGTCCGGTTCAGAACCGAAGCTCGTAAACTAAAACCCAAAAATCGCAAATATCTCGCACATACAGAAACAGAGCGAGCGAGAGAGACAGAGAGAAGAAGAAACAGAACAGAAGACGAGTGTACATTTCACTTTCAGGTCCAAATCAATTCAAAAATCCCTCAAAAAATAATTTCCGGATCAAACCCTAATTTCGATTTGGCCTCTCATTTCTCAAATTTTCAGTCTTTATAAACCTAGATCCACTTTCTCTCTCTGTCTCTGTCCGTATCTTTGTAATTCTAGATTGCAATTGGCGTTGATAGGAAGAAAGAGTTTTTTTAATTTTTGGTTTATTTATTATGGCGTGTATAAAGTCGGTGAATAGATCGGCATCAGTGGCGTTAGCGCCTGATGCACCGTACATGGCAGCCGGGACGATGGCAGGAGCAGTCGATCTGTCTTTTAGCTCGTCGGCTAGTCTTGAGATCTTCAATCTTGATTTCCAATCGGATGATCGTGATCTCCCTTTGGTTGGCGAGTTTCAGAGCTCTGAGAGATTTAACCGTCTTGCTTGGGGTAGAAATGGATCCGGGTCGGACCAGTACTCTCTTGGGCTCATTGCGGGTGGGCTTGTTGATGGCAGTATCGATATTTGGAATCCTCTGTCTCTGATCCGGTAATTCGAGAATAAACTTTACACGGGACGTGTTTTTTGAGCTTCTTAATTTAAATGTGTTGCAATTGAACTGCTGTATGAGTTGAATTGACATTGAAATTGCTAGTAAAGTGGAGAAATTTGGGGTATTAGATGGCTGATTGGGATTACAATGAGATCTGGCTAGTAAATGGCTGAGTTTATATTAAGCTCCAGTCGGTTATATGGATAGAATTGCAAAACTTGATTGTGACATCTTCTATTTACTGTTTATGAATTTGAAATCTGTGTTTCGATACCTCAAGCCTCCAAAATTTGGAATTCTTTGATTTAAATTAAGTTTCATTTCCAGCTACTTCGAATTTGATTATTGAGGTTGTGAGATTGAAAATGCGCCTAATTTAGACTTTATAAGTCAATAGATGTTGATTAGTAATTTCTTTCCCCCATTTTATATAATTGCAGACTGACTGACTTCTAGAGTTTGAGAAAAAGGAGAGAGTTGTACTTGGTTGAGAGATGGCTATGTAAATAAATAACAATCTGATGAAGTTGAAATATGATGTGATTCAATTTGGACATGCATTTCCTTTAATAAATTGGATTTGAATCTATTTGATGCTCTATCAGAACCTAACTTAAATTGGAAGAATAATATCTGGATCGCTGATGGAAAATGTTATTTAGATTTTTCGCTCAATGGAGAGCAAAGATTAGAGATTTACATGTTCCATGCATAGCCACTCAGATGGCAATTGGTGCATAACTTACTTGATTTCAACTTTCAGATTCTTTTATCCTTCATTCCCTTTTTTTTAATATTATTTTTTTTTGGGTTGCGCTTGATTGTGTTTGATAATTTAAGTTTTGTGTTAAAATTGATACCATGTGGTTTCAGAATGAGGAGGATTTTGGATTTCTTGTGTTTCATGGGTTGCTACTTGCTAGACAATTTGTGATTGGGCATTGGCTATTAGAAAGCATACTTGGCCTGGTAGGGAAATTGAAAGGCTTGCTGCAGGAAGGATGACTGCAGCTGGAATTTAATTTGATTAGGTATTTAGAGGAGTTTAAAATTAAAATCTTGAAAAAAAATAACCTGTATAAGCCTTTCCCATTGGAGTGTAGACACCAAATTATTGACAATTTAGGGGAGACTTACCAATGGGACAGTTGGCCTTCTGATCTTTGTTTGGAATTCAGTAGTTTTAAAAAGATATTGAAGACTGCAAACCTTAACAACTTTCTCCTGTACACGAATAAGAGGCTGCTTTTTTTTTTTTTTCTTTTTTTAAAACTAAAATTCCAATTACTTGTGCTAGGCACTTATGTGTATGCCTTTTACTGGAACCTCGGCATGTGACTTTGGGGTTCGAGGGATTCTTTATATTTACTCTTTATTTTTTTTTGGCTTTGCTTGCATCACTGGATCTTTTACTTATGCCACCGTAACTTGCTTTAACTATTTAATGTTTATATTGGTGATATTAAAGTACAATATATATTATGAACTCTTAAAATGTGAAAATCAAATTTGATTTGGTGCTGCAACTTCTCCCAGTTAAGTCAGGTGTCTAGAGTAGCTTCATATGTAACTCTTCTAGGTTCAGGCGATTCTATGAAAAAATTGTAAATAGGGAGTGGTAGATCAGAAGAGTCAAAAGAAGAGGAAGAAGACATTGAGAATCTTAACCGTAATAAATATTAAGAAAAAAAGAGTTTTGAGCTAATCTTGATGATATATTCACGTCAGGTACAAAATTGATGTTTATGTCTTTGGCTTAAAGGTTTTTTGCTTATATCAATTCACTGAAAAGTATAAGGAATTAATACCCTTTGCATTTTTTTAGTTGTCTTATTTCACTAGGGAAGTAAATGATGTAAGTTCCTCAACTTGCTGAGTGAAGTCCTTAATCGTTATTTTGTCTATTTCTAATTTTTTTTCTCAGGTCTGAGATGAGTGAAAGTGCTCTTGTTGGACATCTTTCAAAACACAAAGGACCTGTAAGTTCCTCGCCTTGCAATAAGCTGTATCTGTTAGTGATTGGTTCTATGTCTCCTGGGCTTATGATGGTTTCTTGGCGTGCCTGCTATTTGTTTTTGTTTTTTTATTTCAGGTTCGTGGTCTTGCATTTAACACCTTTACACCTAACTTGCTTGCATCTGGTGCTGATGATGGTGAAATTTGCATCTGGGATTTGGCTGCTCCTGCAGAACCTTCTCATTTCCCACCTCTAAAGGTAGATGTAGTTTGAAGCTTTTAAGCAATTAAAAGTTTTATTTTTGAGCACGAATAGTTTTATTTTAAATTGAGATATTTCTCGTTTCTTATCTCACTAGTGTAAAGGAAACAATTTATGATGTTCCTGCTTTTGTCATAGTTTTTGAGGTTTGATATGGATGAAATGTGGTCTCATTGCGGTCTAAATTGGGAAGGGAGGTAGGAAGGAGAAAACCTTAAGAGTCTCATTGACGCTTCTGATGACAATTGGTTTAGTTTGGATGTGGTTGGCTATCTTATGTGATGGCATCTTATTTAAAACTAAAGGCTAACATAATCTAGAAAAACTGCTTACCCAAATTGGATGAGAAGCTCTTCTAAATAATTGAACAATATTCAGTTGATACTGATAACTGTGGCCAATAACTAGACAACTCTACAGCAAGAAGCAATCTAAATTGATAGAATTAACCCTGAATGTTAATTTGTTATACTTATCAAAGTTCATGATGTTGTAATATCGGAACATCAGAAAGACTCGCGTAAACTTGTTTCACATTCATCTGGCAAATTTTGTATGGAGCTATTGATGGGGCCTATTTGACTTGGA
Organism: Jatropha podagrica; assembly: GCA_947857235.1. Taxonomy (NCBI): domain Eukaryota; kingdom Viridiplantae; phylum Streptophyta; class Magnoliopsida; order Malpighiales; family Euphorbiaceae; genus Jatropha; species Jatropha podagrica. The sequence continues at coordinate 4,167 of CANUEP010055702.1, read as the reverse complement.
AAATGTTAAAACTACAATTTTATCTTGAGAGTTGCATGTCTTGGAGCATGATTACATATGAGTTCTTGTTGTAAGCTAGTTGTTGGAAGCTCCCGATAGAAGATCTCTTGGAAAATGCTATGCATAGTGAAGAAATTTTCTTGGAATATAAGTCAACTAGTCTTGGTTCCCTCGAGGTCCCTATTCATTTGGTTGTACCTTTTATTATGTTTGAAAAATCCTTTTTATGCATGATTAGCATTTCTAGTTGTTGAGGCATTGTTGCATGTTATATTATCTTTTGTGCATTGTACTACTATCATGATGGAAGTGGAGGATGTCATTGTTTTCCCTCCTCTATCCTCCATCTCTCTACATTTGGTTCAATTTAGAAGGCTCCACTCTTGTTCTTGCACCTTTTGAGTTCTGATAGTCGATAATTTTTGTTATTTTCATACACTAAATCTGGTGAATCTTTTGCAGGGTAGTGGTTCTGCTGCTCAAGGTGAAATTTCCTATATTTCTTGGAATAGCAAAGTCCAACACATTTTGGCATCCACTTCCCTCAATGGAATAACGGGTGAGATAGCAAAGTGAGCTTAGTTATTGTCAATTTCCAATCATTACGTTATTTTAGTTTGGAGCACTGAATATTTCATGGATCTTGCAGTTGTTTGGGACTTAAAAAAGCAGAAGCCTGTGATATCGTAAGTTGCTTTCATTTTATTTTGTCAATTGTTTAGTGATCTCTGCATGATACAGTCTGATTATATAATTTGTTTATGCTCATGACAATCTAATGAAGTTTCTATAATTCAACAGGTTTCAAGATTCAGTTAGAAGAAGGTGTTCTGTGTTGCAGTGGCATCCTGATGTCGCCACTCAGCTTATTGTTGCATCTGATGAGGATAGTTCTCCTGCTCTCCGGGTAACGACCCTATATATAATAGTTTTATTTGGAAGTATTGTGTGCCAAAGATATTCTAATTCATGAAACTCTTTGCAAGCAGCTTTGGGATATGCGAAACACAATGACACCTTTGCAAGAGTTTTTGGGTCACACTAAGGGTATGTTGCAGTGCTGTCCATTATTTATGACTTCTGGATGTTATACATTTTCTTGTGTGTTTTAGCAGTTTCAGGTTGGATATAATTTCTTATTGCATGGTTCTACGAGTAATGATAACTAACATGCTAACTAGGTTAATGGGAAATGATATTCCACCATTTCTAGACAATATCTCCATATTTGTTTGGGAACTTAGATCATCTGTTTTGGGATGTCTAGCATATCTCATCTGCTTCAGCTCTTATATCATAATTCTTATTGGCAATTTTATTTGAAGTTTAATGGTCTTGTTCTTCGAGAACCATTTATTGTCGTAAGAATTTATTGAATGCTGGTGACTTTCTAGTTTCTTATTCCTTTTGTTGTCTGTACCAGGTGTAATCGCAATGTCATGGTGTCCAAATGACAGTTCCTATTTGCTTACCTGTGCTAAAGATAATAGAACTATTTGCTGGAACACTACAACTGGAGAGGTAGGTTGTTAAATGGATATCTACTTTGCTTTCTGCTAGTTGTAAGATTTTCTATCTGAAACTTTTATGTAGTTTTCGCTTCTCTTTTAAAGTGTTTATTCACCATGGCACTTATTTATTGACACTTTGTTTTTGAATTTGGCATAGATTGTCCGTGAATTGCCTGCAGGAGCCAACTGGAATTTTGATGTACATTGGTATCCGAAGATTCCTGGAGTTATATCAGCATCTTCTTTTGATGGAAAGATTGGCATTTACAACATTGAGGTATACATTTATTTTATTTATCTGTATTTTAAACTGGCGGCAAGTCCATCACTAGTTGCAACTTTGCATGTGCTGATGGTTGAAACCCGGCTACGATTGGCTCGAACTAATATGTTAATAATGGAATGGGTTAGAATACCTTGTAATTAAAGACACATTTTGGTATCTGAAAGCAAGTTGAAAGGGGATATATTTTCACTTGCAATTCCGTTAATTTTGTAATTGAGCCTGGACTATGATGCTAATATGCTTTTCCAATATTATAATAATAACAACAACACTACAAACAACTATCGTGGATCTTTCTATGCAGGGTTGCAGTCACTATGGGGCCGTTGAGGGTGATTTTGGAGCAGGTAATGTTTACTCTGGGGGAATTGTGAATTTGCTTATTTTGATGCACACTAACTCATAAGTGTTTTATGAGTGTTCCTTTTTTTTATTAGCTCTCCATTCAGATAATATATAATATGAACTCGGCTATAATGAGTTATTCGCACCAGATGATTCAAGCCTTTTTTGGTTTTATAACACCAGCTTCTTGTTCCTCGATTTGCTTTAAATTTTCTTTTTTGAGATTTAACTTGTTGGCATATCTTCTTATACAATACCCCTATTGATGCAGCCACACTAAGAGCTCCAAAATGGTATAAACGTCCAGCTGGGGTGTCTTTTGGCTTTGGTGGAAAACTTGTATCTTTTCACCCGAAGTCATCCACTACAAATGTGTCAGATGTATGGTTTGTTTGTGAGGTTTCTCCTTTTTCTTTGATTTAAAAATTTTTTGATTGTTTCTATCCTCTGCTCTTTTATCCCAGGTCCTTTTGCATAACTTGGTTACTGAACATGGTTTGGTGCATCGGTCCTCTGAATTTGAAGCTGCCATACAAAATGGAGAGAAGTCTTCATTAAAAGCAATATGTGAGAAAAAATCTGAGGAGGCTGAGTATGTCTTCTTTCTGAAATTTGGAATATTTTTTTCCATTCCAAGAAATAAAATTGTTTTCTTTTTCTTCAGTATCTTCTGTTTGAAGCAAATTAACCTATTTCATTACCTGTCTATGGTCAATCATTATAACAGATCAGAGGATGATCGAGAAACTTGGGGCTTCTTAAAGGTTATGTTTGAAGAAGATGGGACAGCAAGGACAAAGATGCTTACCCACCTTGGTTTTAGCGTACCTGTGGAAGAGAAGGAGGCTGTACAGGGTGATATTTCCCAGCAAATTGATGCCATTCGGCTTGATGATACAACAGTAGATAAAGTGGGATATGAGGGTGTTAAAGAGCGCACCGTTTTCTCTGCAGATGATGGAGAAGATTTCTTTAACAATCTCCCGAGCCCCAAAGCTGATACACCTAAATTTACTTCTAGAGATAACTTCAGTCCTAGAAATTCTGTTCCTCATGCAGAAGAAATAAAACAGGAACCAGATACGCTGGAGGAGAGTTCTGATCCATCATTTGACGATTGCGTTCAGAGGGCTTTGGTTGTGGGGGACTACAAGGGTGCTGTTGCACAGTGCATATCTGCAAACAAAATTGCTGATGCTTTAGTTATTGCTCATGTTGGTGGTACTTCCTTGTGGGAGAGTACTCGTGATCAGTACCTTAAGATGAGCCGTTCACCTTACTTGAAGGTAGTTTAATATTTGAGCTTTTTTTATTGACCGGTTATATGAAGATTTTTAATGGATATTAGCTATTCATCTTTTATAAAAATGCAATTATCTATATAATTACTTTGGATGACTATCATGAACCTCTTAGAGGGATATTACTTTATAGTTTACCATTTCTTCTTTCAGATTGTTTCTGCAATGGTGAACAATGATCTTATGAGCCTTGTAAACACCCGACCCCTGAAATACTGGAAAGAAACACTTGCTCTTCTCTGTACAGTAAGTTTTTCAACTCTTTTGCTGGTGACAAATGCATTATATTATTTGGAAAAAAAAAAAAGATATTTTGGTGATACTTTTTTTAGCATTAACTTTTTTTTTGTTTCTTGTTGACATTTTATTCTTGCAAGTAGTAATTTCATGTCATTTGAATCATGACTTGATTTCTTTTGCTGCTATTGACAAGGGTTTTTTTCTTTTCTTTTTTTATTTTTTTTTACTTTGGGGGGGGGGGGGGGGGGGGGGGGGGGGGGGGGGGAAGGATGGGAAAAAAAAAAAGTACACTTTTTTTTAGATTTAAAAAAAAAAAACAAAAAATAAATAACAAAATTGTGTTTTTTTACTAAAAAATAAAACTTTTTTTATTTATTTTGTTGTTTTTTTTTTTTAAATTTAAAAAAATTGGTCTTTTTTTTTTTGCCAATCCTTCCCCGCCACCCCACACCCCCCCCCCCCCCCCCCCCAAAGTAAAAAAAAA
>CANUEP010055681.1:0-26004 GCA_947857235.1 Jatropha podagrica | reverse complement strand
TATTGAGAAGTCTATCTGAATACTCTTTAATAGTTTCAGATTCCTTCATTTTCTGCATCTCAAATTCTCTAACCAGATTCAGCACTTGCATTCCTTTGATCTTCTCATTTCCCTCGTACTCCTTCTTGAGATAGTTCCATAAATCAAAGGCTGTTTTCAAGGTCATGATTCTAGTGAAAATTGAAGATGAAACTGCAGCAAACAAACAGCTTTTGGCCTTGGAAACTACAGCAAACAAACAGCTTTTGGCCTTGGACTTCCTTGCCTTACTTTCTTTGAAATTCTTCATTTGAGCCACTGTAGGATTGTCGGGTAGTGGAAGCACTTGGTAGTCTTCTTCAACAGCTTCCCAAAGATTATTTGCATCCAGATAAGCCTCCATTCTGATTGCCCAAACTTGATAATTTTCTCCATCGAACACAGGAGGTGCAATGGCATTGAAAGGAGTTTCTGCACTCAAAGCCTCCATTTTGGTGAATATACACTCAAATTCCTCACAAGTCCCTTAAGAAGAGGACTCTGATACCAGTTTGTTGGAGCAAACTAAGAAATGACAGAGAAAAAAAAAGAATATTGCAGAGTACCTTTTTTTATTAACTGCAAATGTGCTTAAATACAACAAAAAAGGATAACAGAAATTTCTATATTTCAGCTCAACCATGGAACATGCCTCCATGTTTAACAACTCAGCTAGAAAAATAGAAATAATGACTGAAATGCAGCAGAACAAGTCAAAACATAACAGAAAAAGAAAAAATGCAGCGGCTAAATTGGAAGTGCAGCAGCTAAGTCAACTTCTTAACAGAACTCCGATTGAGAACTTATCGTGACTAGCAGAATACATTTAAAAATCTGGTCTTTATGTTGGATCAATGGTCTATTTATTGACACCTACTTCCCCAATCTGGACGCAACTGCAATCCACGAATTCATTTGCCAATTGATGTCACTGATTACAAAAACTTTGCCTTTGTCGTATTAGTAATTGGAGGTTGGCTGTGCATTATGCTTGCCTGATGCCTGTTATTTTTATTTGATGTTTATATTGAATTGATGCTAAGAATGTTCTTGACAATGCGTTCACAAGAATGCACAAGCTTAAGAATTAAGATGGCTGCACATTCACAACAAGCAGCACTGCTTAATGGGCGAAATTGTCTCTAGTTATAGGTAATTTCTACCGAAGTTACTATTTTGAAATCTTTTGTGGTTGTGGTATTATTCTGCAGTCTAAACAATAAAAATCTACATGTTGAACAACAGAAGCAGTTATGTGATCATTTCTTGAATTAGATTAGATTACAGCTATGTCAATTGGAAGCTGATTCCCCCCAAAGGAAAAAAAAAAAACAGAAATTTGTACTGCTTTCTTCTATTGCAATTTTTGTGCTGATCCAAACTGTTTGTTCCAGTTGGGAAAGAAGAACAATCACTGCCTTACCTATTATTTCTACAAGGTGGACCTGGCTTTGAATGCCCACGTCCAACTGAAGCCAGTGGATGGGTACATAAAGCATGTGAAGAATTCTGTGTTATTTTCATGGATCAGGCATGGATTGTGGACACTTACCTCATATATATTTCTACTGAAATGCACTTCCTACTCTCATAATCTATTGCCACTGCTAATTTATTCTCTTGCAGCGAGGAACAGGCTTATCAACTCCTTTGACAGCATCTTCAATGTTGCAACTGGATTCTCCAGAGAGGTTGGCTGGATACTTGAAATACTTTCGGGCTGACAATATAGTGAATGATGCTGAGTTTATTCGAGTTCGAGTTGTTCCTGATGCTGGACCTTGGACGGTTTTAGGTCAGGTACTAAGATACTAAACTTTCTTGGTTTTACTTTCCTCTGTGGATGTTATAATAGTGATATTCTTTAGATATATATCATTGATCTTATCAATTCTTGTTCTTGCTGCCATGCGTCCTTTTTTTATTTCTCCGTTATTTTTCCAATTTATGTTCAAGGAATCCATTTTGACTGTTAGTTATTGACAGTTCTCTCTGTCTATCAACTTTTCAGAGCTATGGCGGTTTTTCTGCTGTAACCTATTTGAGTTTTGCACCAAAAGGACTAAAACAAGTTCTTCTAACTGGAGGAATCCCCCCAATAAGTAATGGATGCACTGCAGATATTGTCTATAGGGCATGCTGTGAACAGGTTATTCGCCAGAATGAAAAGTACTACCAGAGGTTTCCTCAGGATGCCGAAATTGTTCGTGAAGTTGTGAAATATTTGGCAGAATCTGAAGGAGGCGGGGTGAGGATCTTGCACATTCTGGATATTTTTTTCTAGTTACTTTCACTGAACCCCAATTCTCCTATTTTTTTCACTTTGTATAGGTGCTTCTCCCATCTGGAGGAATCTTAACTCCAAGAGGACTGCAAACTCTTGGTCTTTCTGGTTTAGGATCCAGTGCAGGTTTTGAACGTCTTCACTATATGTAAGGCATCAGCACACATTTTTCATCTCCAACTTAACATTTTTCTTGTCAACTCTTATTTTACTTTTCTTCCTTTCCTTTTCTTCTAACCGCCAGGTTTGAGAGGGTGTGGGATCCCATTATAGTTCCAGGATCAAGAAAGCAAATCAGCAGCTATTTTTTAAAAGCAGTAAGAATAGTGTTGTTGTTTTGCTGATCCCTGATGCAAGGCTTTTTTAGAGTGAATTTTAAGCTATGTATTATGTGCAGTTTGAAAATTGGTTGAATTTTGATTCAAATCCACTCTACGCTCTCCTGCATGAGCCCATATACTGCCAGGTAGATTTCATAATTCTCCTACAGTAATTACTTTCTGAATGGTGGGCTTGTTTTACAATTTGTATATAGTGGAAAAGAATTTTGTCATTATTAAGAAAGAAGACAATGCTTGTGTAATTGAAATCCAAGAAATTCTAGTGTTGATTTACAGAGGAACTCCTAAAGTTTGGTTATTGAGAACTTTTCTCAAGCTCAAGCTTCTAACTCTTTTATTTTTATTTTTGGTTTTCAAGGGTTCTTCATCACGCTGGTCAGCATACAGAATTTTGGCAGAAAATATTGGTAAATTTGATGCAATCAAGGCTGCAAAAGAAGATCGTCCAGTATATTTCACTGGGGAGGTTTGTATAAATTTTAACATTGTTTGAGGAAAAATCAAGCAAACACAATATCTACATTCAGTCACTGAAGTTAGCATATCAAGTGCAGGGTAATTTTGGGAAACAATTAGTACTTGGCCTAATTTACCCATGTGGTTCAGTATCTTCCTGACAGTATATGCAGTTACTAAATTTTATTTTGGTCATTGATTTTTTCAATTCAGCACTTTTGCTGCACATGTTGAGATGGCGGATTGTTTTTTTTTTCCAGGAAGCCGACCGACGTTAGTCAGACATATTATGGATATTTTTTTTTTTTGAGACTTTTCCAGTTTCTTTTGATATGTAGAACAGAAACAGTAATCTTTTTTATGTGAAAATGATGGGTGGAAGTGTGAAAAATGATGAACCCAGATAATGAAATAGTGTTTGTAACATCATGAGCTGTTGATAGTGATAGTAATTCCTACTGAGTAAACAGATGTGGTTCATTGATTGTGAAAACTTTTTGAAAGCTTTCTGTTTATTCATTCTTCTATCTGCTCCTTCAGCCATTTATCGTGATTAGATTATGCTGCATTCTGGATGCAGTCTTTAAAAAAGACACCTAATTCCCCATGATACTGTGTTAAATCCGACATGTGGCCAATGTTTTTAATGCTAAATCTAACTTATCTAAAATAGATAAGAACTTTTCTTTTTCTTTCTTCCTGACATTTAATTAGATCTAATCTCTGCTATGATTTTCTTAAAGCATCAGTTGAAGTTTGTTATGGTATCTGGGATCTTTTCTTTTGCAGATGGTGTTCCCATGGATGTTTGATGAAATTCATGCACTGAGGAAGTTTAAAGATGCTGCTAATTTATTGGCTGAAAAGAATGATTGGCCACCTCTCTATGACATAGCCACGCTGAATGATAACAAGGTGCACTGCTTTTCTATTGTCGTCTAATCTTCTCGAGTCATTTTTAGCCATGGATTCTTTCAATAAAAATCCCAACTTCGCTAAATGGCCTGGAATGCTCACTTCTTATTTATTTTCTTGAACTCAAAATGCGAGGAGTATGATGACTAAAACCTAGTTTCGGAATTCCATGTTTATTTTTTCAAAATACTGTTTTACCGTTTTGCTGGTTGTACTAATTTTGTAAATGGTGGCAGGTTCCTGTTGCAGCTGCTGTTTATTATGAAGATATGTATGTTAATTTCAAGCTGGCAATGGAGACAGCTTCTCAGATAGCAGGTATTAGATTATGGATAACCAACGAGTACATGCATTCTGGTCTGCGAGATGCAGGAGGTCGAGTTTTTGATCATTTATTGGGAATGTTGAATGGAAAGAAGCCTCTGTTCTAAAATAACTGTGGCATTTTTTTCCAAATATGTTTTCTTGATCTGAAACCTTTTTGTCATATTATAATTTGTAGTAACAGTGTGTTTGAATCAGTGGCTCACAGAGTCTTTGCAGTAAAATAAAATTATATAATAATATTTTTAAAAAATAATTTATTTAGTTCAATCTCCAAGTCGAGCACAATACTTGAGGCTTCAAATTTTGTTTGAGTTTTATTTTAATATTAATTAATAAATGGACATTTTTTTTTTTTAAATTAGTGATTTGAGTCAAGCGAAGCTTGAGATGTGAAGCATCTATTCGAGAATTAGCTCAAGCATAAAATCAAAATTCCATTCCATTCGAGTCAAAGTTTTTATTTTTTATTTTTTATTTTAAATTAAATTTAAGTTAATTTTTCAATGGTAATAGAAAAGCTTTTTGAATTATGCCTGGTAAGAGATTTGGACGGTGAAAATTCTTTCAATGCTATTCAATATGAAAATATATACCTGCAGCGATTGTGAAGAAATAGTTAACATGTGGAAATCGGATTACGAAAAGGATTAACAATGAACTGAAGCAGACAAACAAAAGTTTGGGGACCGTTGTTAATGGAAAACTAGTGTGAGAAATAGATATGGCTGGTTGGTTACAAGTCCTGTCAAGATCATGCTTTATTATCTTAAGGTCACAATTTAGAAATTATCTTTGATTACTTTGTCCAATTTTTTCTTTTCTTTTCTTTTCTTTTTTATTTTTATTTTTCAAACTGTAAGAGAGAAAATGTATACACGAGACCCTTTTTTACTCTTTCAACAACCTTATTTTTCAGGTATCGAACTCATATTTAGACCCTTATCGAAATTTGCTCACCACCTTGTAATACATTGTTCTATAATTTGATACCATGCTAAGGAATTAATCACATATATATTCACCTTATAAAAGCTCATACTTTCCATACCATGCTCTTAATGGGTTCTTACCAAAAACTAGGATTTAGCTAAAAGTTCTAATTTGTAGCAGATGAGAAACCAAAATCAATAGATTCTTCTTTTTTTTCTCTTGGCATCAGGAGAAAAATGTGACTTCCAACCCTAGCCATTGAGATAACGAAAAAAATGAGATGAAGATGCAATAATAATCCTGGAAGTTAATTAGGAGTTTGATGAAACAATTAATTCTTAGCAAATCAAGAGACCATGCTTGTTTTTTTCATATATGCATGATGATCATCTTCATATAGGTGAATCATTCCATATGATAATAAGAAATTGAAGGCATCGAAATTACATTGGTGAATCATTCAAATATGATCCTCAGGCTTTGCATTAACCTCAAAAAAAAAAAAAAAAAGAAAAAAGAAAGACGAATTTATCATCAAGACGTGCAAATATTATATTCCACTTGGATCAAGAAGTAACTTTTATTTGTTTAGACAATAATTAAGATGAAACATGATGAGGAAACATCAGATTTCTTTATGATAAACAGATTCATTTTACAAATTCGTTAGTACGGGTAACTCCTACAAAAGATCGGACGGATGACGTAAATAAAACTTAAACTCTCGATGCATATATATATATATATATATATATGTATGAAACCAAAAAAGATTCATGTATTTGTAAGATTGCAGCCTTCACTGATATTGTATAATACTTTTACATTAAAATCTTTTGTATAAAGCTTTTTGCTTTATATATGTATAAGCATACAATATTTTTGCATGCTTCTGCACTAAAATAATACCTACATATGATATGTATTCTTAAATAGATAGAGATGTGAATTGACGTATATCTCTGGCTACATAAGACTCTAATTTGTTATGTATGCTTACAGTGTATATAATCTAAAGTCAATGATCACTGAGACACCGGGTGGCTGGCCGGCTTGGCATGCTCTCCGAGGAGGATTTTCCCACAGATAAAAAATCAATGAATGGCAAACCAGCTTTTCTCTGCTCTTCCATTGCTTCTTGATCCACCTCCTCATCATCTCTTCTTGCATTGTCTATCACTTCACTCTTGCTAGAATCTGTGTTTACTTGGAGAAAATCATAAAATTCAACTGCCTGTTTTTTACCTGTAATATTTTAAAGCATAGGGAATTAGTATTTTCTTACACATTAAAATTATAAATCAAGAAAGAAAAGAAAGTTTTGCTGAGGCTTTATTAAGTTTTTTCCTGGTAATTTTAATTAATATAGAAAATGTTATTAACATCAGTTGAAGCTAAATAAATTAATTAATTCAACGAAAAAAAAAAAACATATTTGATATTAAACCATACAATGAAGCAAAATGAAGATAATTTAATTAATTATACCTTCGAAATGTGTAGGATTTTCACTTGCTTGGCAAAATGATCGATGAAAATTATTGTAAAGAGAAGGATACTGATGACTGTAGTATCTATTGCAGTATTTACCAACGAATGAAGAAATATTTGCAGTTTGACAATTTATCAAGAAATGGTTGCTGTGATCATTTTTGGAGGAAGAATAATATTGTTTCTGGTCATGGTTTAGTAAAGTATGAGCATGAGCAGGTCTCTTAGCTTGAAGTCTTGTTCTTTCCCTACATTTTCTTGCCATAATAACATGCCAATGATTTTTCACAGCATTATCGGTTCGACCGGGGAAAAGCCTTGCAATAACAGCCCATCTATTTCCATGGATACGATGCGAAGCGAGCAGTCTTTCTTCTTCTTCCTCTGTAAAAGGGCTTCTATTGATTCTTGGATCCAACTGATTAAACCATCTTAACCTACAGCTCTTTCCTGTTTCATAATAGAAAACAATTGTGTTTGTTATTATTTAGTCATAATCACAACCTTAACTTAATAATATATAGAACTTCCCAGTAACTTGCTAGTTTCTTTATCTATAAATCAAAATCAATCTTCCTTAAACCTAATTAATTAATTTAACCCCATGAATATTTTAGGTACAAATACTAATAAAAATGGGAAAATTCATGAGGAAATTATTAGATGGCAGTTTTATATTTTCATATAAAACAATTCATTCAAAACTGATAAAAAAAGATTCAGTTTCTGTAGCCCATAGGAGCAAAGTAGGGCTGAAATAAGATTTCTCCAAGAAAATCAATGAACGGCATTATTTTATTTTCATGCATAATTAAAAGAAAAAGAAAAAAATAGAAAAGAAATGAAGTTTTTAATTTATTAATTAATAATAACCTGATCTTCCTTGAAGCTTTTCGGCTATGGCGTTCCAGTTATGAGGACCATAGCGTTCGACTAATTCCTTAAGCTTTTCATCTTCAGCTGGTCTCCAATGACCTCTGCTACACATATTTGATCTTTACTAATTCAAGAAACCAATAACAGCAAAGCGAAAAAAAAGAAACCCTAGCTGGCTATATATATGTATGAATATGAAGGGGTTTGACGTTTGAGTATATATAAAGAGAGAGAGAGAGAGAGATATGGAGTATGCGTTTTCCGTTAGAGAGTAGGAGAGAAGAAGACCCAGCAGTTCAGGTATTGGGGGGAGGAGGAAGAGAGAGATATACCAGCGATTGATGCAACGTTTAGGCTAACAAAGGGGTTATAAGTAATCAGAGTGTATATATGTGTATGTTGAGAGAGAAAGAGAGGGGAAAAGAGGTTGCTTGGTGGGGTGAATTCCGTTCTGCTTTCAACGTCTTCTTATTAAGTTTCTAACCTACAACCTCTACTGATAACCCACCTAGCCCTTTTCCTTTCTTATTATATCAAAGAACAAAAATTATGATTTTCTATTCTTTTTTTTTTTTCCATTTTTGGTAATTGGCCATTAGCTTTATTTTCTCACTTCGTTGTTTGATTTTCAATTTTCAATCGGCTGTTTCGTTTTTGTTTATAAATATTACTGAATAGTCTAAAAATCCTCTTTTTAGATATAATTAAAAGATTAAGTAATTTAAAAAAAATTAGGGAAAAAAATGACAAGTAATTTTATTTGAACTAAATAAAAAAATTAAAACCAAATCTAAAAAAAAAGAATAATCTTGCAGATATGATATTTCTTATACATCATGCAAAAGCCATTGATGCATATCAGCATAAGATGTTAATAAAGAGGAGAGAAGACTGCTAACCCTGACCTTATCTAAATCTAAAAGTTTAGGTTAAATATTGTATAGAAGTATATAATATGCATGTTGATATATTAATTAATTAATTAATCAAAATGAACAAAAACGAAGATGGAGGAAGAGGTTGGTAAACTTGCTAAGACGGTACAAGGTAAGGATTTAGGTTTTTGATCACCTTTCAGACCTAACTATATTAATTGGTTTTGCTAACAAAATGCACGTGGAGAGACTAATTAAGCCATGTCTATCTTCTTTTCAGTCAAATATAAATTATATTTGGTCTCTCTCTTCTTCTTCTTCCTATTCTCTTCTCTGAAGCTGTTAGATTGACGTTTTTAACTAAAAAGAAAGAAACATAAAACTTGCAGCAGATGGTATGTATATATTCTACCCCTTTGTTATCAAACTTGGCCACCAAACTCAGCAACTGCCATATAATTTTATAAATTATAACTAATAAAACTGATTACCGTTTTTCGTTTCTTATTTTTTCTTTTTAAAAAACTTTTTTTATCTTTGAATTTTAAGTTTTAAAAACTGTTGTTTTTTCTCTGAATTTCTTTTTCTGTATAAATATTTTTTATGTCCAAAGCCAATTCTTGTTTATGTATATATATATAAAAGATAGGAAAAAGAATACGATAATAAAATATTTAAAAAACAAAATTTTTATTTGGAACAAAATTTAATTTGGTTTGTCAATTTGTTTGGCGGATTAAAAAGGTCAGATTTGATATTTTATGCCAACTTAAGCTTTGAATATTTATATAATGATTAAAAATATTAAATTTCACTTTTTAAACTAATTCAATTATTGAATTTATTTAAAATAATTAAAAAAAATCATATTTAACATTTTAAGTCAATTTAACCTTTAATTCTTCATTGCGAATGTAACACAACAAGAGATGAAAAGTCAATCACGTTAAATTAATCAATTATTAATTTATAAAAATCAAAATAGATTCAAGAGTTAAATTGATCTAAAAAAATGAAATTATACATATATATATATATATATATTAATAATTTTATACAAGTTAAAAGAGCCAAATTGTTAAATAAGTTCATGGACAAAATTGAATTTTATTCCTTTTTATTTAAATACAAGAATAATGTCCAAAAGAAAATGAATTATTTTATTATCCAATCAAAGGAGATTAAGAAAAATTATGGTAAAAATATGATACTTTTTTTTTTTCCTCATTGATTAGCTTTTGGTGGTGACATTTTGTTGTCGTAATTGCAATTAGTAAAAAACAAGTTTTTGTTAGACTTGAAGTCATAGCATTTGGTATGTATCAATCATCAATTTACATAATTCAATGAATATAATTTTACAAAAGGTTTTTGGTATGCAGCACATGTTTATTGGAAATTCAAATTTAATTAATTATTATTACATAAATTAATATAAACTATAGATCTTATCTCTCCGCAGCGTATGAGTTTGTTATTATTATGACTTTTAAAATTAAATTTGAACCAATAAAATAAAAAATAAATTAACCAAAGTCAAGAAAGTAATTTTCTTTTAATCTAATTATTAACGCCTAATTGATTAATTAATATCTTTAATTAGTATTAGTTTTGTATTATTATTCATAACCACAAGTTCCAAACCGTTAAGGTGTCTCCGTTCTCTAACCAAAATAACTGACTGCCACAGTGTTTACCCCTGAACTCGACAAAACTGCAATATTTTATTCCTAATTTCTAAAATCTAAGTCGAAATGCAATTTTTTTTTTTAATTTGTATATAAAAATGCAATTTGTGCTTGAGCTTCTCTTCTCTCTTCTTTAACTTTTAAAGTGAAATTAAGTATATAAAAATTTAAAAAATATTAAAATAAAAACTATTCTCAGAAACAAAAATAAAAATAATGCTTTTGCTTTTCAAACCTTTGAGAATTTTTTTATTAGCATATATCATTATGGTTAATATTTTTTTTAATATCAATTTAGTATCTTTAAACCATATTCAGCTGCGATGTTTTAAATAGTATTTAGTATTTACTAATTAAAAATTATTATTTTCAAACTATTTAATTGTCATTTGTTGAGCTTCCTAAGTTTTCATTAACAAAAACAATTGCACGTTGTGGATGGTCGTAGTTTTCGATAGCATACAGAAATATATTAATTGCCTAACGGAAAAATATATTTCAAGATTCTTATATATATATATATATATATTAAAAAATAAAATAAATTAAGAAACATAAAAAGTTGAACTATTATAATAAAATTATAATTTTACTTCCCAATGAATAAAATTCCATTTTTGATAGATTTTAAAGGAATGTAACACAAAATAATAATTTTTAACGTAAGTATATATTAAAAATGAATTGGAGGATGCTATACCTTGCAGCATTTTAAGAAATATTGCTTGTATACAAATTTATTCTTTTGAATAAAATAAAAATTAGAGAGATCATAAAACTTAAAATAAATATTTCCTGACAATGTTAAATCTTGATTAATGAAAAAAAAAAAAAATCAAAATTCCCATCAAATTTGGATAATAATACAAATACATGGAAAAAAAGAAAAACAAATATTACGAGATAACATGAAACTTGAAATAAAATAAGCAGAGATGGTGCGTCTTCTTTTGACCGTTGGCCTACCATTCTCCAAGTAGGAGAAATTGCTTGTTGAAACAATGAGAGAAAGCCATTTCTCATCTTACAACCCACTATTTGTCCCAAGCAAAAGCTTTTCCTCTAGTTATTGGTAACTGTCATTGCTACCTCAGCCGTTTTCTTCAACTGTCAACAAAACACACACTCCCTCTCTCTGACCTTGAGAGATTTAAAATGCAATCCCTGCAAAGGTAATACCCATTCAAATAAAGTAAATAAAACAATAAAGAAGCTTCAATTCCACATTTATGGCATCACCAATATCAACAATACCGTTGCATACATAGAAATCTTTCTTGACTGTTTA
The DNA here is from genome assembly GCA_947857235.1 of Jatropha podagrica. Taxonomy (NCBI): domain Eukaryota; kingdom Viridiplantae; phylum Streptophyta; class Magnoliopsida; order Malpighiales; family Euphorbiaceae; genus Jatropha; species Jatropha podagrica. The sequence continues at coordinate 14,515 of CANUEP010055681.1, read as the reverse complement.
CCTGTTTTACCTACTCCTGTAGCCATCAGAGAGTTCCCTAATTCTCAACAGTTTGTTTCTACAGGGGAACTTCAGCTTCTTTTACACTTGCCCACTAACAAGAACTTCAGGCAGTTGAATTATTTCTTGCATCAGTGTCCCAGCTACAAGTATTTTACCTGCCATTCAATGCCAAAACAAAGGTTTTCTCAATATATACCATTCATCGAACTCTATCAAGCATTGAAGCTTTAGTTTTGGTGTACAGTTTTTTGACACCACCCCTATCACAACATGACATGTACCTGACAACAGTGTCGTGTTAATTTTTTCAAAAATCTCAGTGTTCACATATCTACACAGATTGAAATGATAAACTTCTGTTTAGATTTATGTGTGTATATTTATTTGTTGCAGTAAATATTCTTTCTATTTGATAATGAACTAGACCAACGACTAGTTAATAGTTATCATTAATTCTAATCAAGGCTGCTTAACTAAATCTAGTTGGTGGAGAGGATATGGAAAAGATGTTGATGCTAATTAACATCTAATTGGTGGAAAGTTTTAAACAGTTACACTAATTGGAGCAAACAAACAAAAACTAATAAATTATTTTGCATTGTCATTGCAGATCCCTCCATTATAAGTCCTTTTGTGCTTGAGGTTTGGATGAAAAACGTTGGTCTTCCTCATTTGATATGACACCTTGTCACCTAATTTGAGAATAATGGTTTCTGGGGCCATAAGTTAACTAAACTTCTCAACTGTACAACTGCAGAAAGCTAGCTTTAGACTATCTGAAAGGTTTCCTATGTTTCTTTAGCTTAACACAAGAAGAGTACACCTACCTGCCAAACTAAGTATTACAAACATCTCCTCGCTAATGTTTCTCCCTTGTGTATAATCTAGTTCAATCATTTTCATTTCCTATTTTATAGATATCACAGATATGTCTCACTACTACCTCGACCCTTTCAGAGCATAAAATATAGTTTTTTGAAAAAGGAAATTTAGTTGCGGAAACTAAGAAATATAATAAAAAAATGCTTGTTTGAGTACAACACACTTTTTTTTTTTTTTTTTTATCTTTGTGGGTATTAGGTAGAAGACAGGGATGCAATTGTCAAACTATTGGAATGGATACATTCCTTCAAATGAATTTTCATAATAACCATGATGTAATACAACACCTTTACATTCTCCAATAACAATCAAATGCAATTTTAATGTATGCTTCAGGGATTAAAGAATAAGTCTTTATTTATTTGAACAGTGAAAACAAAAACAATGTACCAGACAGTTTCAACAACCATTTGAGCTTCTGACTTATCCATCAAAAAGTGCACTTGAAGGTGATATTTGCAAAAATAGGGACATGTTTCCATCACAGTAAGTTGTTTTTCAAATAATATGTACCTCCCACTATAAATAAAGGAAAGTATACTATTTCAACAGGATTTCAATTGCCATTTGAAGTTTTTTAAACTAAGCCATCAAAAAAGTGAACTTGAATGGGATGTTTTAAAAAAATAAATCCCTGCCATCATCAATAGGTAGTTTTCAATATTATGTAGCTCCCACTATGAAAATTAGAAACCAATGACAATGAACGTGTAGTCGAAGAAAAAAACTTTTCAAGTAGGAAAATAAATCAATAGTATGAAGAACAAATGCACTGAACCATACATTTCGGCTCGAGTTTTGATTGATGCAATAAACTGGGAAGTCCAAGTTGATTGCAAAATTTTGTCGCGTTTACATTTCTTGAGAGAGCCTAAATTTGTATAACAACCCTCTCCAATACAATCACAAAGGGAAAACCACCAAGAATCTTGAACACTACGCAAGTGCGGCAATAATCACCGTGTAGGCCACTTAAATAATGACACAATCACTATCCATTCGCAAAATTCAACAGCTCTTATTATCAAAATCCTTGCAATAGTTTTTCCCACAAAACCAGAAATCATCATATAATGTCTGCATACAGACAAAGGCATACATCCAAAAGTCCACTGTTACTCGCAATTTCATATATTGATGCACAACAGTCAAAAACAAATGATGAGAAATGCAAACTGAAGACCCATAATTGAGACACTTAGTGATGCATAAGAATTTTCATTATATATTTTGGTAGTTGGTGATTTAAAAGGATTAGAAAGTTACCGAATTTCTTGATAAACTAGATTGTTTTATTAGCTTAATCAATTATGACTGATTTCTACTCATTTCTGGAACTACTTGCCTTCAAATAAATATACAGTTTAGCAAAAACACTTCCCTTTTGAACCATCCATGTGTTGAGTAGTCATTCATCGGTAAGATCATTGTGATATTCTATGTCAAATCTGAAAATTTATACTTAACTGCTTAGTTACAGTTAGTTACAATTGAGACCAGAAATCATTTGATGCTGATATGAAACAAAGAAGAGAAAAAATTGGAAGTACATGGATGACAAACAATTTAAGACAAGGGATTCATAAGACAGTAGAACAAATAAACATGCTCATAGAGATGTAGAAGAGAAAAATGAAGTTCTTAACAAGGAAACAAATTAGAACTTGAAAAAAAAAAAAAACAATGATTTAATCTGGGACTAGCGATTACACAATCTAGATATAGCAGCCTGGTACCAGAAGCTTTTGATAAGAAATGGGTATCAAAGTTGAGCCATGTTGATTCCTTACTTTAATTTTTCTCTTTTTTTACTTTTATTTTAAAAAAAAATAAATAAATAAAACAGGGGGCTGCATTGCATGATTTCAGTACTCTATGTAAAGCACAAGAGAGGCTAAGCTTGGTTGGAGCGAAGAATATAAGGACGAGATGAATGGAAAAGGAACAAAGAAGCAGCAGGGAAACTGCAAATGTGCAGAGAGTTCCATTTGTGTGAATGAGATGGGAAGAAAACGAAATCACTGCTACTTTATTTATCTTGAAAATTTTTCTACATGATGAAATTGATAAAAGAAAATTTGAAAACTAATAAATTCTCTCTCTTTCTCTCTTCCAATTTTCCATACTGAAATGATTTGTTTTTATGACTAAGAGAAACGAATTTTATATTTTCTTCCTTTTCCTGTTGCATTTCCACTAATTAAAAACAAAGGGAATGGATCCTTCCGCTCCATCCTTTCCTACCCCCACATTATACTGCTTTATTCACATTTTCACCAAAACTAACATCCCATTAAGTGATTAGCAGAAAAACAAGAAACAATGAGAACTGGTTTCATGAGATAGTGGGGATCAACTAACAATCCTACAAAGAGTAGAGAAAAAAAATCCTAAAAGCAGGATCAACCAAATGAAACGAAAAAGATAACAGTTGAAAAGTAGGACAAAGAAGAAATTTTCATTCAGATAATACTGATGGATAAAAAGGTTAAAGCAAAGCACATTGTTACCTCATGTGAATTGCAAGTAATACAAAGAGGATGCTGCCATCATACAAGGAGAATATACAAGAGAGGCAGGCAGGCAGCAAAAGCAAGTAGAATGACAGGGATAAGTTTTGAATGTCTGCAGTAATCAGTGAGGTCAATAAGTGGGGGACCTTAAGTGGTTAGTAACATTTCGTAATGAGAAACATCATGATTTTCTAATAAGACATTAACAATTTAACATCATCTGGTACATTTTAATACATCAATGCTGAGATTTTTATACCCTAAGGAACTTGTTTCTAACTTGATCAATACCATACAGTATACAGATGTTTGTCACACAGGACCACACAATGAAAATAAAAATCGACACACATGCTACTAATCCAATATTATTTAGTAAATAAATAATGTACAAACACAATCAAGACCTTATAATAAATCAGGAATCTAAAATGTTTGGCAGGGTAAATTAGTGATTATTACTCCTGAATGGCAATGGGACAATGTGGTGTTACCAACTTCATTTTTAGTATCATATTCCATATAAGGAAGAATGTATATAACATCTATATATTCATGATATTCAACTTCCTGAGCACAATAATGGTATAACATAAAAGTATTGTCTTTTGAGAAGGATTCTGGGTGAAACAAGTGAGTGTTATGTAAGTAAGCATTCCACTCACTATTATCATGTCCATTCGATTCCGTTTGTTGAGCCAAGCGATGTTTCTCCATTAACTTTCAACTTGAAGTGGTCAAACCAAATAATTTTCTGAAATTTAAGGAGAAAAATTGAAGATTATTTAAATCAATTGGACTACTGAACTTCAAATTCCCTTAACATTTCATGGCAGATGTGCAAAAACATGTGTTTTTTTCCATATTTTAATCATTGTCAGACTATGATAAGTTTCATTTGGTTGCAGCAGACAAGACAAGATTTGAATAATAGAAGACCAGGACGCAGTAGGCAGCATTGGTTGTGAAGGATAAAGGAGCAACGGGCAGAAAAATGAAAGCTGAAATCCATTTTCACCATGTAGCACCTTCAAGTGATAAAATTTGTCAATTCTTAGCGCTGTACTTGAAGAAACAGAAGGTTAAGCGAAAGAGAATACATGCCTAAAAGGGTTGATCAATCTCATTCGTAAAAATGTCTGAACTGTGAAGCACTAATGCATAATGACAGACCTCCTCTACAATAGTAGTGATGACAAATAACACGTCCTTGATGTATGTTTCATTAGATGACACATAAACATGCATCAGTTACTGCAGCTAGCATAAGATGCTGCCTTTATTGGAGCTGTAAGTTGACCTCAGAATAAGTAAATCCTTATGCTTTTGTGGTTAGAAATTAACACTAGTGATAATGCTCATGAAAAGATAGGAAAGGAAAAAGTCCCATAGGTAGCAGCAAACCTATTATTTTGACCAGTTAGTAATCAAATCAGAGAGACTAACCTCAACCTGCACAAGTTACTAGAAAATATGGCATTCAAGAATGTGCTTCAGCAGATCTCTAATCAAATACTTTAGTAAAGATGCTTGGAAAGATGGTTGATGGACCTGAAATAGTCCAAATCTGGTCAGAGTCATGTGACCTAACACTAAGCATGAGAGTATTCAAAGAAACGGAGATGCCAGTTTTATATACCTGCAATCTCCATTAATAAAAGAAAACAGCTAAAAAGTTTTCGGCCATGGGCCAAACAAGAATCTGCATATTTAAGCAACTTTGCTGCATTCACTGAATTGATTTATTGAAGTCTGCAGGTAGTCTCTTCTTTTGCCAGTGGAGGTCGAGTCCTGCAAGTAATTTGGGTGACTTGTCTTTGTACTCTACTAGAGGAAACCCACATGTATTTCCTTCTCAACAAAGTAAGAGTAAGTATTTCTAGAGAAGCCATATGGAAAACTAAATGAAACACTTGAATGGCGGCAAGTGGAAATGAAACTACCTAATATGTAATCAGACTCAGAGCAGGAAAAACATTTAAATTCAATACAGATTTAAAAAAGAAAAAAAAGGTACTGCAAGTGAATATATACCAGCTTGTACACCCTGTACCTGCTTAACTCCATAAATAAGTGTGCCCCAAAATCTTCAAGTTTGCTTATGTATTAACATATTTGGAAAAACAGTAAGAGAACATTCATTTACCTTGGAACTACGAACATGACATAAATTTATTGAAAAACAAGAAAAAAATTTCTTATTTTATTTATATATCAGTGGCTGAACTGCGAGCAAACAAACATAAAATAAGAGATTAACTCGAAGGATAAACATATAAAAAAATTCAAAAATGGACTATAATATGGCCATTCACAAAAATCAGGGAATTGTTTCATTTGATAAAAGTCTCCACGCTACTTTCTTATAATTTTTTTTTTTTTCAATTTTTATATTGACAAAGATAATTTATCATTTACAACTCTAATTTAGCCCTTAAACTATAATTTTTTATCTGATCATCAGCCTTTGAAGTTATGCAATCAAATCCTGATAAGCTTCCTTCAGCAAACCCCACTGGTGCACATTTGCATGGGCATAAAAAGGCCCAAAACTTAAGCTAAAATCTTCATCTTTATTTTTTCTGTATCCGGAAAAAAAAAAAGAAAAAGATAATCCACCAGTTACAAAATCGAAAAACCATTAAATTATTGAAATAGGAAATAGAATAGGAGTTCAAGAAAAAGGGACATACTAAGAAATTGGTTCAAGAAGTCGAGAGAAAAGCACAGGCTAGGCGAACCTGAGATGAAACGACGTCGCTTAGGCTCTCTTAAACGGCGACGTTATCTAACAACAGTGCAGCACTGCTCCTTTTAAGCTCCCAATTTCACTCTTAGAAAGAAAATTAAAAGTCATATAACAATTTACATGATATAGAGGATCTTACTGGAATGGAGTTTGTGTTTTTGGAGAGTGAATTTCATTTTCGGGTAGTTTGCGCTCTGCTTAACCTTGAACTTCATCGTCTTTGTCTTTCGTTCTTCGCAATTTTCCCGCCGTTTTGATGTTGCCTTGGGCTTTGAAAGTCCAAGGTCCATCTGATGCTTACTATGTCATCTGGGTAAATTATCTTATGTAAAGTTTGTTAATTACAGTTTCTCTATTTTAGGCATGGTCATAAATAAATGCTACAAATACAACTGTTCTAAAATATACAAATCGACACATAATTCGGTAGCAAGTGCAGTATGCCTTCATAATTAATTCAGATTTGAATCTCTTCTCCTCAAATTGCTTATTTAAATTTGCATTTTTTTTTAAATGATCCTCCTTAGAATCTTTTGCCTTTGCTCTCTCATGGTATGGCCAGCAGTGCCAATTCATTATTATTGACAGAATAAAGTTGGTATAACGTTTTAACAGTAAAATATTATAATTAATCTGATGCACAAAAATGAAAAATGCCCTGTTGAGTACAAAAATTTTTAAGTCATTATTTAATAGGGCCATTGATTGTTGAGCACGAATAATTAGTAGTATTTTTTTTATAAAATTTATTAATATGAAATTCCACTGATGGAGGTTAGTTTGAGTGAAAATGACTGAGGTTCCTTTAACAAAAGGTAGAGTATTCGATCACTGTTAAACTGTGAATGGATTGGTCGCTTCACCTGTGTTATCAAATCAACTTCCATCAAAATCAATAGCCATGATTTATCTATTAGATGTTCTTTCATGTCAAAAGTAAGCTATATTATTTTCTTAAGTTGCCAGTGATTTGCCCAAAATTTCAGCTCATAAACTTCAATAATGATAATATGGTTTGCTCTGTAGTTTTACAACATAAAAACATAACCAATCAGCTGGTAACTCACTGTCCCCTATGAGCTGATATCATAAAGATAAAGTTATAAAAAGTAGGTCAGCAGTTTATCAACTTGGTCTCAAACTTGAAGAAGAAGAAGAAGAAGAAGAAGAAGAAGAAGAAGAAAGGCTTCTAATGGTAATAAAGAGATGTCAGCCTCTTCTTCTAGATATTGATCTTCATAACTTGTATCAATACTTCTTAATCGGTACAATAATGGGGGGAAAAAAATTGAACAAATGAAGGCAAATAAAGGAACAACTCACATTGGTGAAGAACAATCACAAATTTGAGATGGAGATGCAAAATGCTGCTACTCTTCGTCGATTTCAAGACCAGGTATGTATTCCAAACTGACATCAAATATTACAGGACTATTTGGAGCAACCCTTGGCCTTCCTGGAGCTGAAGTGAGACCTTTTGGGAATGCCAACTAATGACAAGAAGAATAACCAAACAATTATTGTAATATTTTTTCAGAAAATAGAGATACTTGTATGGTTGTTGTCAAGAGTGCGAAACAAATAACACCTATCCATCATTTTTTATTTCTTTAACTAAATTGTTGAGGAAAAAATAAATTACCGATCCTGGTATGTAGAGCCGACGCTTCCCTCCAACTTTCATGCTCAGAATCCCTTCATCAAGTCCTTTGATAACCTATTATAGGCATTTACATTGAAAATCAGAAGCAAGCACAGAAAAAGATCAGGAGTGGTAAAATATATTATTCTGTTTAAAGAGAGTAGGTTTTGATTCTTTGATTCTAAACATTTGAAAACGTCGGCTTCACAGAGCTAATTGAAAAACATTAAAGTTTGCAATGTATACGCACAAATGCTGTTAATTACAATAAACAAACTTAAATGAGTAATACAGAATGAGCTTAATACATCTTTCTATCTATTTGTCTGAGGGGAGGGAGAATTATATGAGTTACCAAAATTTACTAGGAATCATGTATAGGGCTTACCTGACCGGAGCCAACACGGAAAATATAGATCTGTCCTTTCTCCAGTGAACTACCAAAAAAAAATGTTATTATAAGAAAAGTTGCATCAAACTGAGTATCCTTTGTGGGACCTATACAAAGTAAAAGAATAATTTCTACATAAAAATATCATAAAAAGCTGTTGTTGGAATCTAAACTTGTTTTATTACCAACTTATTCCAGCATCGAAAAGCTCATCATTGCAAATCATTAATTTGCATGGGCAAAATCAACTGCTGGCAAGCAAACTATCATAGCATATACATATGTTGAGGCAAAGTCCAGATTTTGTACTTGGAGAAAACATGTAAAGCTAAGTATGGAATTCTAAGAAAAGCCACAAGCAATTTTTTCAATATTTTACCAGTTAAAATAAATATATTTCACTTGTGAAGATTTACCTGTCAAATATTTGGCCAGAGGGAACCATTGCAACATAATTAGCTGCTACCTGTGATTATGAATGATACTGGCATCAGACAGGATCAGAGAGAGAAAATACAGCATAAAACAGAATTAGAAGGTCAGGAGACAATAAAAATTTCAAGCATTTGCAGTCAGAGAGAGAACTGGTTTTCTATTCTCTCATAACTGATATAAGTAAATTGAATGAATCAAGATGTTAGTACGAGTCACTAAAGAACGGTGGTCATAAAACCCTGTGTTTGATCTACCTCTACCTCAAATTTCAAATATCTTGAAAAAAAGAAAAAAAGTTTTATAGAAGCCTAATTCAATCTATGGCGGTTTTGATTTTTCTGAGAAAAACAAGCTTCATATATAAATTAAGAAAACATGTAAAGTGGAAACATCAACTGCAGGAACTAATGCTCCTGCTCAAAAAGTATGGTTGCTGTCCTCAACTAAAAAGCCAAATTTCAGCAGAGCGACGAAGCCTGATGCTGGTATGCAACCAGGCATCTCATTATGACACCACGGACAATAAGGCCTTTTTGGGTCTTTCGGAGATCAAAACTTTTGCACTGATCCACCTAAAATTTAGTGTAGCATTTAAACTAACTCCAGTGGTATACAATAAAGGTTTGAGAGTTATGAAAATACATCAAATCTCATCACCTGATGTGAGACCCCAGTAGCCCCCAAAGGCCGTTTGAAAAGGCTTAAAAATAATAATAGGTCAAAGAAGATGGATACAATCTTCAAACTACGTCTATACAGGTCAAGAAAAACATAATCAGCTGATTTATCCATTAACTAGATTGTTGTAGGTCCTCAACGTTTTCACATTTGGAGCTATACGTATTCTTCCTTGTGGTTCTAGTTTAAATCACACAAGACACAGGAATTTACGCACCTGAAAACCAATTGGTGGACTAGGGCCTTTACCAACTTTAATATCCTTGTATTGCAACCCAGACTCGGTAGTCACCATAGGTACCTTCAGTAAACAGAATTACGTCCATGTTTAGTACTGAACATCAACATTCTAGGCCAAAAGCTAGTCTAACCAGAACCAACATTCTGCTAAATGCATGGCTACATATATTTTACCACAACAATAAAGTGTTTTTAGTAGCAACAGCATCATAATACTGTTGAACCTTTCAATTTAGAACCCAAATATGCCTCAATAAGCCTCCAATTCAAGTGTGAACTGGCAGTGCATGTCAACAATATGCATAGTAATGGCTTAATCATGTCTAGAATAAAACAAAAATATAAAGTATATTGCAAACTTGCAAGGCAATGAGTAATTACTTCATTTATCCAAATTAGTGACCAAATTTAGGAAAACAGTACATTGAAAAAACAAGGTAAAACTCATCAAGATGGTTCTGAAATGCACCAATACATGCTAAGATAGGATCGCTATTGAACTTAAGGGTCCAAACTAGAAAAATGATGGAATAAATAGAAGTAATATTTTGAAAATGAATACTTGACGTTTATCCTGTAAAACAAATTTCCCTTCTTGATTCCAATTTGCTAGCAAATTGAATATTTCCAGTATTTGAAATGCACATTTTCATTATACCAAGCTTAAAATTCCACTTTTCCGGAATTCATTTATACCAAACAAGTTTTTATACATTTTACTTGTCAGAAACAAAATAAAGCAAATAAAATAAAACAAAGGAGCAATGAGCATATTAGGGGAATATGTTATCTCACCATACATTTTCTAGCTCCTTCTCGCAAGTATCATCACATAGTTTTGGCTTATCTTCCGGAGGCAAGCCAGCTCCAATGGCATTACATGAGTCTATTAGAAGGCTTGAAACCCCAAAACCAAGCCCTAGCACATCCCTACGCTTAATTGAATCCATGGCATCCTTGTTCAAATTTCCTGTCCTCGACGCTCTAACTCTCAACTCCAAATTTGAAGCCAAGCTCCGAACTTTATCACAGGAACTGCGATGGCGACTGGCATGCAAACTTTGTAGAGAAACAGAGCCTAGAACACCAACTATAATCTATTTCATCAACAATATCTTGGAGCTTTTGATTGATTTGATTAAACAGAAACGTATGCTTCTCGAATTGATTGATTGATTAATTAATTAGATAGGATAAATTGATTTGGGAAATTAATTGTAGAGAGTGAAGTCCGTACCAATTGGGAGCAGCAGAGATGAAGGAGAAACCGCCATTTCTGTTACAGTCAGATTCTTTTTTTTTTTTTTTTTAATTTATTTATTTCCGAGGAGTTTGTAACGTTCACAAGTGGATAACGAAATCTCGTTGGCTGTTACCCCCATCGCTGTTGCTGACCAAATTCTCTCCTCGGGTAAATTCTGCACAGTAAATCCTTGAGTAAATTATGTACAGTGAATCTATATGAATTAATGCTATTTCTAGGTAGAGAAAGAAAAATAAGGACGTAAAATTTTACTATCCCTCCCAAAATGGAGTGAAAATTATATTAAATCAGTGTAAATAAATTTACTTTATATCCTTTTTAATATTTTAATTCTAACTATATAAAAATTTTTGAAAATTTTAACATATTTTTACCATTTATTTTATCTCGACAACTCAGCGTATATGATCAATATTATGATTCGGACTGTTAAAATTTAGATAGGCACGAGTGATCATAGACTTTTTACTTCAGTTTGGGTTGTTATTGTTGAACTTGAAATGTGTGGTATTTTTGTTAAAATGACCTCAGTCATTTTAACTCTTTTTACCACTTAATTGATATGACTTTCCTTTTTTATCTTTTTTATGTGACAATTGTCCCTTTTTCTATTTTCAATGGAGACTAAAGCTCTATCTACAAACAATATAGACAACGGCTTTTAAATTAGCTTTAATATTTTAACCAAATCAAAATTCCATTATTAAGCAACAAAGCTTTTATAAATATATTTTAGAGTTTGAGGAAACTTTTTATAAAATGGGTAACTTTTAATTAAATTTTTCGACAATCATAATTTTTTTCTTTGCATTTTTGTAGTGAATATTTTTTTTATCATTTTAAATTATTTTTAATTATAGTTTAAACCGTTATAAATTATTAGAAATGAAAAGTTAATAGCTAATAATTATTAAAATAACTAATATAACAGACCTAAGATTGAGGAAATGAAGCCTCCCTCACTTCAAGTGCAAAGTATGATAAACTTATGTTAAAGGTTTCACAAGTTACTGTAGGAGTGAGGATTTCAAGGAAGAAAAAAGAAGCTAGAAAATTTATTTTATTAAGGGATATTGATATAATCCATGTCTTAACTTTTGTTTTTATTTTAAGAAAATATTTAAAATTGAATAATTAAGCATTTTAAAAATTTTAGTAAAATATTTATTACTGAATGGAATATAAAAACTTTCGGTCAGATGGCCACATATGACAAAAGCTATTATGATATTGTAAATAATATGAAATTTTATTGTTCCCATTATAAAGCGACGCAATTAATTTCTTTATTTTCTGCATTAAGTGTATAAAATTAAAATTGAAAAAAATGATAAATTTTAAATTTTTCTCAAAATTAGTTTTACTGCCGTATAAATTGGCACTGTAACTTTGTTGATTGATCCATATTATTTTACGCTAAACAAACAAACCCTAATCCTTTTTAATTTTATTTTTCTTGTTTTTTTTTTTAAATTTTTTTATGCCTTAGAAATAAGGCTGGTTAGTGCTATAAAAACGATATTTACGCACAATTTCTCTCTCGCTGTCTGTGTCTTCGCGTGTCTTCTCTCTGCTTGGTCTTGACTTCTTTGCAACACCATACGAAGAAAGCTTTCATTTCAAAGCTCGCTTTTCGCTTCCTGTAAGTCCCTTTCTTTCTCTTCTGCATATTTTATGATTTGTTCTAGGAGAAATGACTAGTGTATTATCTAACGCTACGCTTTTTTAAGTTGTAGTTTAAGTTCTTCAGTCTTACAGTTATGGGTCTGTGCTTTGCAATTGTATAATCTGTTTTGCTTATTTCACTAATATTACTTTTATGTCGATTCCCTTTTGGTCTATGTCAAACCAGAGGAATCTCCAAGCATATTTGCTTCAGTGGGTTTGAAACATCAAACAGAAAATCCAGTTACTATTTTGGAATTTTGACCATCTAGGTTTAGTGGTCTCCTTCAATTTCTCTGTATAACCATTTATGTCATTTTTGACTTTAACTTTCGGGTGCACTTGGAATTTCAATATGTGCTTGTTTTTTTCTAATCAGAAGTTCGTATGTGTTAGTTGCTTTGTTTCCGGTAGTCTTGTTGATTCTTTTTTAAGTTCTTCTTCATTGCATGTTTGTGGTTGCTCATTCACTAATGGATTTTGACTCTGCAGTAGCAATGTCGAATATAGTTCTCTTCGAGGATATTTTTGTGGTTGATAAACTTGATCCAGATGGTAAGAAGTTTGATAAAGGTATGCTTTTCTTAATTCTCTCCGACTCAATTTATCCTTTTCTTTTATATTGCCTATAAAATTATCATATATCTCCCAAATAAAAGGGTTTTTTTTTTGTTATTGAATTGCCCTATTCAGTTTTTCTGTCTTTTTGAGCCTTTTCTGGCTTACAGTATTAGATTACTTGCCGTACTTGGTTATATGTGCAAAACCGTCTTTGCTTTTCTAATCAAGTCAGATTAGTAATTGCTGATTCATCATCTCAGAAAATGTTCTTGTAGTGTGTACCAATTTAGGCATGCAACTTTTGTCTCTCCTAGTCAAAACTAAGTTAGCTTATCATGCTAGTTTTAATTAATAATCAATCACCTTTTAGATGAGCACTCTCATTCATCTTGTTTATGTTGTTTGGTGGTAGAGTTTTACTTGTCACACTAATGCAACCAATAAGAAATTTCGGAGAAAGCAAAATGGAACATCGAAGATCCATAAGGATAATCATACCCTTCAAAGCTAAGGTTTCCTTGTGACAATGGTGTAATCAATCTTAACCAGCTGTCTACTGTGCTTAATAGCATTGTTGTGAACCTTAATTGTTCTGTCTGGACCTAAATGATATTGAGCAGTAACATTTGTTCTGTGCTTCTTATTTATTAGTATTATATTTTCAAGTATTCCTGATGCCCAATTAAGGAAAGTTCTTCAGAGGAACCTGACCTCCAGAAACTCTGTTAGTCAGTTACAATTGTTTTTTAGCACGTATTAAGTGTAAAGAATTGTGAGCTTCAAGAAAACGATGAGCTCCTAGGTCTGATGGATATTGATACTATAGAGTTGACAATCTTGACGCTCGCCAACAGCAGTATAATTTACAATATCTGGCACTTTTCCTGAAGAGTTAAATGAGAAAAAGAAATGTATAAAAACAACTCAATCACTCTGTTATGCAAGCAATATGCATTATAAATACAAATTAGTCTTTCACTTCTTTTGAATTGCTTGTGCATAAATTGTGAACTTATTATTTGTATGTGCTTTGCCAGTATCACGTATTGAAGCACACAGCCAGAATTGTGACATGTTCATGCACCTAGATGTGAATTCAGAAATATATCCTATGCCCGTAGGCCATAAATTCACCATGGCATTGGCTCACACCCTTAGTTTGGATGGAACACCTGACACTGGTTATTATACTCAGGTAAACCTTGTCCCCATTTATGTTAGAAAATCACTCGTTCCAGAACATCATGATGTACATTATCAGAAATCTGTTTGTTTTTTATGGTTAAATTGGCTATTGATGCATGTTAGCAGTTGACTTTTTTTATTAAATCATACTTCCCATCAAATTTGATTCAAGTCTTTGTCACAAAAAGTAGTCTAGCATTCCTTTGTCCTTTTAACTCCCTAGCTGCACGCTATACATTGACTTGAGTTGGTAGATTACTTGGTTCAAGGAGGCTGCTTTCCTTTTTCTGTTGACCAGTGAATCTAG
>CANUEP010055642.1:0-19650 GCA_947857235.1 Jatropha podagrica | reverse complement strand
TTAAAATCGGAGTCATTTAGGGTTTTTCCTAGTTTACCCTTAAATAATTAAACAAGGTGGCGACTCTCATAAATTAAGTGCATTTCTATCCATTTGTCATACGCATTTCCACATCGCGAGTGCATACGGCGGGGTAGGGGTTCACAACTATATGATCTTAAAAGGGACTATGTAGTTGCATATGATATTTTTTTGGATGAACTGAGCTACTTTCTTCGAGTGCAGGACATAGTAGGAGGCAGCTTCTACCCACTTGATGAAGTAGGCGATAGCCATCAAGATATACTCATGCTGATTAGAAGATTTAGGGGCAATTCTACCAATCACGTTGATTCTACAAGTTGCAAAAGGCCAAGGCACAACAATCGGATGAAGTGCTACTAAGGGCAATTTTTGAAGCTAGCATAAATCTGGCATTTATGACATTTCTGGACAAACTTTGCATAGGCTGATCGCATGGTGAGCTAATAATGACCCTGATTGGTGATCTTATGGGCTAGAGCAATTCCATTCATCTAGGGGCCTTCTTCTCCGTCATTTACCCACTCTAACATAGATCCTATGGCTTCATCCGATATTCATAAATATAGGAGGAGTGGCTTTTTAGGCCTTAGAGGCTAGAGAATCGAAGGATTGAGTAGATATGCTTTGATCTTTTCAAAGGCTTTTTGACACTGGTCATCCAAAATCTTCAGAGCATCCTTTCTTAGTTTTTGGAATATCGATCAATAAGTGTCTGCTAACTTGAAACGAATCAGTTGATGTATTGAAAGCAGCCTAAGAAACTCTAAATCTCCTATTCTATTTTAGGAGGCTACATCTCTAATATGAATTTAGATTTTGATTCCTCTCTTGGAGACCATATAGCCTAAGAACATACTAGATGGAGCTCTGAAAAGACATTTAGCAGGATTGAGTTTCAAATTGTACTAGTAGAGTTTGGAGAAGAATTGTTTGAGGGTAATTAAATGGCTTGGCCCGTCTTTGGCATGGACAACCATGTCATCAACATATACCTCTATATTTTTATGCATCAGATCATGAAAGATTATGGTGGCCATCCTTTGATTGGTGGCACTGGTATTCTTTAGGCTGAATGACATCATCCGATTAAAAAAGGTACCCCATTCTATGAAGAATGAAGTCTTTAGTTTGTTCAGTGGATTGACTTGTATCTAATTATACCCTTCATACAAGTCTGTGATATACTGGACCTTGCCATTCTGTCAATAAGTAGGTTAATGTGAGGTAAGGGGAAATCATCCTTAAGGCATGCCTTGTTCAAATCTCGATAATTGATGCAAATTATCATCTTGTCATCTTTCTTAGGAACCAATATTATGTTGGCTAACCATGTCGGGTATTCAATGGCTTTAATAAAGTTATTTTTCAATAGCTTGGTTGTTTCTTCCTTAATCCTAAGGGAGATCTCTGGCTTCTGCTTTTGGAGCTTCTGTTTAATTGGTTTGATAAGACCATACATGGGGATCTTTCGAACTACAATGTTAGGATCTATATTAATCATGTCACCGGCTGTCCATGCGAAGCAATCTGAATAATGTCTGATAAGCTCTATTAACTCCTGTTTACAATCGCATTCATGTACAACAAATGTATGTTTTGGTTCATTTTTCATGCTAATGTTTATTTATTCTTTTGTTATCTTTATTTCTTTTTCATTTTCATCTTTATTTTTTTTTCATTTTCATATGCCAATGTTTGTATCTTTATTTTGCCAGCAATCTCATTCATGGTAGAGAGGGTAACGAGAAAACTATAATTTTTCATTAGTGATAAAAGTGTTAGGGTCGGCATTTACTTTGGGTCCAAAAAAAGATCCCCTAACTCAGAGAGGAAAGACAAAGAAGACTCAAAAGACTCAAAGGACACTGAACTACACTCGAAACAAGACTCAGACTTAGGTTCTGCTTGTGACTCAAACTCAAGTTCAGGTGGGAGAAGGGTGAACTGCTCTATGCACTCCTCCAAGTATCAATCCTGAAGGGGAGCTTGGATAGGCTGTATAAGGCTTATGGGGTCTGCTTCCACTTAATTGGTGATCATGCATAGGTCAAAGAGGGATGTCTCAATGTTGTCCTCCCAATCTGTATGGAGCTTGAAAAGAGGCTCACACTCTTCTACTAAGAGCCTAACATCAAAGAGAAGTTCCAAATCAAGAATTAGTTTTTTGGTTAAAAGGCAATACCAAGGTTCTTGAAAGAAATAATAGGGCTTGGATTCCCCTTCTTTGACAAAGTAACCATTAAGGGTTTTGAAATATGGGCTCATCAGAATATCCCTTATTTCACCTCTTGTTCTTACTTTTTATCTGGCACCTTCTACCTCCTCTTAGTCTATATCTGTCAGTTTGAATCCAAGACCAAATGGAGTTTCAACAATCAGATATTCGGTACAGGAGGCCATCCCTAGAAAGTACCACATAGTTCTCAACATGTTAGCCACTGGTGGGTTACTGTGAGGGTCAAAATCCATTGGAAAGATATCTTTACCCAATTCTACTTTAATAAACTAAACTAAATAAAAAAAAAAAGCCAGATAGAGGGTAGATTGCCGGTTCTGGCTAAATTTCCAAGAGTGAAGCCATGGAATTTCATATTTTCGTGCCAAGTCCCCTTTGATTGATACCATTGCATTTCCATTGGCGAACTTTCGCTTTTAGTGTAGAGAGGAGACTACTACTTTAGCCTTGTGTATCCACAGCCTTCCAAGGAGGAGATTAAAGCAAGCCGAGACATCCACCATCTCAAAGGGGATAGTGATTACTGCAAGCCCAATTGTGACCTCTAGATCGACCACGAACAATACTTCACGCCTGGTGTTGTCATATGCCTTCACTATCTGATCAGATGGCATGAAATCTTCAGTAGTTAAGCCCAGGCAGCCAGCCACTTTCAAGGGGTAGACATTTAGAGCTGATCCATTATCTACTAGAACCATAGGTACTGTCTTTGTTAGTTATATGCCCTATAGCCAATTTGATTGGTTATATTTTGGATATAATATTTCATGTAATAAATATTTGATTATTAATAAAAGGCATTTATTTATCTTTTATATTCTATTGATTGAATCTTGGTAAAAGATAAAGTCCATGAGACATTATTGCTTTGCAAAATAAATTATAATGAGGTTATAATTATGAGTTTTATATTTGCATTAAAGCAATATCTCTAAATATTCTTGGTTGATGTTCTCCTCATTATTGGACGATGATTAGAGTTGTTGAGACCAATACATATTATGTTCTTTCCTTAGGAAAGCAGCTGTTCTCATAAGCTGAGATATGTATGATATCTAGAACTAATATATAGGTGCTTGTTAGTTAAACAAGTCCACTAAATTGATCTGTATGAGAATTCCATATAGAGAGTTGCCTGTGTCTATGGAATACTCAAGTGATGATTGTGCAAGTGATCCTTTAACATGAGATTACTAAGCTATCTTATATAAGGATGACTATGTTTTGATTCTTTGTTCACATTATTCAATATATGAATAATAAGCAACAATTAATTGGACATAGTAGGAACTATATGGAGATGCTTGTGTAATTAAGAGAGGATTCATCACCGTAGGTAAATTAGGAAAATGTTTTAATTGTTCTCTACTAGTATTGATTAAAAAATCCTCATGTAACGTGGAATGAAATTAGCAAATGAGATTTGGAATTTCATTCAACTGATTAATGGTTGAGTCAAACCACTTTGACTTTTCAGATATTTGGGTAGTCTTGACATGTTGCTAGACAATGTACTTGACCTTCAAATATTAATTAGTTAATATTTGCTGCCAACATATTTGGAACCTAGAATGTCACACACATAAGAATGGATATGAGAAAGTGAAAACAAGAAATCGAATCAAGTGTGAATTGATTACAAATGTGACATCCCAACCCGGCAAAGCCATCCTAAGAGGGCGGGTAGAGCAGGGCTCCTGGCAAGCTTCTAGGACGGCAGGCTAGCTAGGGTAGTGGAATGTAGGACACAGGAATGAATCGGATCATATATCGAAAAAGAGGTAACTAATCATTAGATGTCTTTTGGTGGAATGGCTGGAGAGTTGGAAGAACTCCAGAGTTGAACGTGCTCACTTGATATAAATCCTAGGATGGGTGACCTCCTGGGAAGTTTCTATTTTACCTACGGGACAACCGTGTGGTTCATGCCGATCTAGTATGGGATGGATCCGGCTTGATCCAAACAATTCCTTTAGTAGTCGGAGTCAGGGCGTTATAACAAATAAGTTTTATGGAGTTAATGATAAAATTATAAGTTATATTTGATTACAATTTTACCTAGATTGTTAAGTACTGACTTAATTGATTTATGTCTAAAATTTATTAAGATAAATTTTAGATTAAATGAACCTAATATTTTAATTATGATTTATTTAAATTTAAATAAATAGGCACATATGTATTTAGTTATAATTTATTTATTTAAAAGGTTTAAATAAATAGTTATAATTAATTTATTTGTGACCTAGGATTTTCTTATATAAGGTTTAAGAAATAGTATAGACTATATGAGTTGAACGTGAGAACAAGAGTTGTTGCTCATAGCCACAAAACAAAACAGAGAGCCTATGATAGCTAGCACCATCATACGCTTTAATCTCTCAAGCCTCTAAAAGTATTTTTAGAGTTTTTTGATTGTCCATTCGTATGGATCCTGCTAGAGGCCGGACGTTTGGACGGCTTGTGGTTTGCGACAACCTAGCCTTGTAGATCGAAGTTTTGAAGAAACTGCAAAAGAGGTATTCTTCTAAATATATATTATTGCCTTGTTCGTTTTAAATGGATCCCTGCTAGTATAATTAATTATTTTAATTATATTATTTCGCTGCACATATTTGATATTGAAACCCAATAGTCTTACCCCTAGCTTGGACTGTGATGTAGAGAGCATGGTTATAATCTCCTCTAGTAGGGATCTCATGGTTAGAGAAATAGAGAGCCAATGCTAAGGGGTTCCTAATGTTTGATGCCACTAATGCCTCGGGAGTAATATTAACAAAAGTCTAACACTAATTCATAGCTTTCACTAGGGCTTAGCAATGCACAAAGGAGGACTGGATCAACCACCATGTAGAGATATTAGCCTTCATTTTCTTCAGCTACTCCAAGACTAAGTTTTTAGGTTAGGGTAGAACTGGAATTGGGTGTATCCTTGGCTAGGGTGGCTGGGTTGGGTAGAGCATCTAGAGGAGGAGATGGGTATGGTCTCCCACTCTGGGTAATGGCATTAATCTCCTTAAGTGCATCAGTCAGATCTATGATGCAACATGAGTTGTCTAGGATGGGGTGGGTTACGGAGACCAAGCCAGAGTCTGGCTCTTGATTTATCATGTGATGTTATTCTAGTGATGGGGGAGTGGGTTAGTGTTTATGTTCAATTGGCATCGAATCGAAAGTGTTTGGCCACTTTCCACTAAGTCTTGGATCTTATGCCTTGGAGTTTTGCACTCATGAGTCTTGTGTCCAAGCCTTTGGTGGAAAGAATATAAGGAGTTAAGGTTGAAGTGCTTTAGGGATGGGATTAGGTAAAGATCTTCGTTCCAACGGCTGTATTGGCTTATCATCCACTACCTTTTGGAAGATGAAAGAAAGAGGTACCCCCAAGTCTGTAAAGTTGCGTCTATCTGCTCGAGCAATTGGCCTTGGTGGTAGAGGAGGAGGAAATTGTCTTTGGCTAGTTAGATTGGCCCCCTCTCTGCCTTTTTGAGGGACAAGAGGAATTGCATGATATCTGACTTGGGGCTTCTTGTATCTAGAGGAAAAAGCTTGATCCTCTTTGATTTGGCTTGACTGGATCATGACCTCAATCTTTATGGTAGTAGCAATCAGGGCTTAAAAGTTTGAGAAATACTATGTTCTCAAATGATTCTGGTAAGAGGGAAGGAGATTCTTGAAAATGATGTCAATCTGTTCTTACTTAGAAGGACGGTCGAGAATTTGGGTAGCTTTGCCTCTCCACCTTGTAAGGAACAAGGAGAAGGATTCTCGGGCCCCCTGTTTGGTAGTTTCCAAGTCCCTCCTAGTAATGTCAACCTCCACGTTGTAGTGGTACTGCTGATTGAAAGTATTACAGATTTCATCCTAAGTCCTCTTCTTGGTGTTGGGTGACGAACCAGCGGAGAGCAACACCAGTGAGAGATTGCTGGAATGACTGAGGAAAGAGTTCATTATTTATGCCGAGAGGAGTAAGGGCACCCACATACATCTTCTGATGAGTCACAGGGCATGTAGTGCCATCAAACTTGTCCATGGCAAGCAGCTTGGCCTCTAAAAAGAGTGGGAGAGAGTCCACATCAATAAGGTCCTCGTACTTCTTAATGCTCTTGAGGAACTTCTTGAAGGAGTCCATCTTCTCCATCATCTTTTTAAGCTTGGGAGAGGCAAAATCATCCCCTGTCTTGCTTGGGGCAACAGTAGCATTAAATGAGGGCCCTATCTCAAGAATCGACACTCGGGCAGTCTGGTCACCGTTGGGTTGGGCAATAAGCTATTCATCAGACCCTACAACCTGATTGAGAGGTGCATCACCATTCTAACTTGCAGTTATCAAAGTTCTTGCTTCCAACAAAATAGTCTACCATTAAGCAGTGATAGTATTCTAAAGGGTGTTATTCTGCTAAGTCAGCATGTTGAGGAAGTGGGTTTCTTGATCCTGGAGCATGTCCTCTATCACCACTCTGATATCAATAGGTGGAGTAATAGTCATTGTTGTCGTAGTTCTCTAGAAGAGGCAAATAAAGGCGGTATCAGTATACAGCTTATTGGTCAAGTTTCAAAACATGTACTATTTTTTTGTGACTCAGGTCAGTGTTTGAGGCTTTAGGGTAGAAGAAAGCTATGCATGAGATAAGATTTGAGGACATGACTCGGGCATTGCCCCCAGTTTAGGGATAATGAATTCTTAAGTCTAATGTAAGGCTTTTGGTAAATATAGCTCAGGTCAATGTTTGAGGCTTTGGATAGAAAGAATCACTGCACGAGCCAAGATTTGAGGGCATGACTTAGGCATTACCTCCAGTTTAGGGATAATGAGTGCTTAGGTTTGATTTAAGGCTTTAGGAAAATAAAGCTGCTTAGGGTTTGAGGCTTTTAGATAGAAGGAAGCGATGCACAAGCCAAGATTTAAGAACATGACTCGGGCATTATCCAAGTTTAGGGATAATGAGTTCTTAGGTTTGATTTAAGGCTTTTGGTAAATAAAGGTGCTAAGGTCGGTGTTTGAGGCATTAGGTAGAAAGAAGCAAAGCACCTCTAAGGAACAAAGGTGTTGGATTCAAATGGAATGATGGGAACACCAAACCCTTTACCCTACCATAAGGAACAATGGTGTGCAGGTTGGGTGAGAAGCTTCCTCAACCAAGGGCACCTCTAAGGAATATTGCCCCTAAGTGATAATAGCAACTCATTTTGCTTAATTCTAATGACAGGAAAAGATCCCAAATGATGCATCTGAATGTATGCAAAGGCGATTTTTCAATAAGATTCAAAGCCTACTAGGTAGTCCTCTTACTATCACACCCTACCCCAATATAAGATATGATATGTCGCCCGTAATATATTTAATAAGTACTTAATGATTATATATATTGACTAAATATACTATAAGGGACTTAAAATTTTTCATTCATTCATTTATATCTTATAGAAAAGTAAATTAGTTATATAAAAAAAAATAAGTTTAAATCTTCTTTTGGTTCTTCCATATGCTATAAAGAAATGTCTTATTAGTAATAAATTAAATGTATATGACATATAACTTCTATTAAGCTGAATAAAATAATTAAGTCAACAAAATTTCTTAAAATCAATTACATTTACAAGAGCATGAATGGTTCCATAACTCATAAGCCCCATGAAATGCAATTACATACTGGATCAATCTCATTTTCATAATTAAGTAAACATTGGTAAAAGTACACACACACACACACACACACACACACACACACACACACACACACACACACACACACACACACATATATATATATATATATATATATATATATATATATATATATAGCTTATACAAAAAATTTAAAATCCATATATCTGCTCATTTATATGATTGTTCATATACTGTTAATAAACATCATACAAATTTCAAAAGAAATTTTATACCCAATAACTACAGTAGTAGCTCCTGCTATCTCCTTTCATTTTCCTACGATAGTATTAGACAGCACTATCGCTAAGCAAAATTGCTTGGTGGTGCATATGTGTATAATTGACAATAAATTCAAAATTTTCCAACATTAACAATATTACAAATAAAATTCCATATGAAAACATCTTTTTCATATATTCTCAATTTAAAATCATAGTTCTATTAAAACTCATCAATAGTTTTATAAGAAAGCACTTAACAATAGCAATAGCACATATGAATAGTTGCCCTACATAAAATGGTTAGAATAGCATACCATTTCAATAAAACATCCATTTAATGATTTAAGAATATCTCATTTAGTCTCAGCAATCTAAATAAACTCAATTTGAAGGGCCATCAGTGTTTAATGGGCACATCTAAACCTGCAATCTACAATCTCAATCTGTGATTTTTATCTCAACAGAAGAGGGAGCAAATCTACAACCTCATTAAAGAGGGAGAAATCTAACACCTCATCATAAAGGGACTAATCTAGAACCTCAACAAGAAGGTAGCAATATCAATCACAGTATCAACTTCAACAAATGAAATGATAGCGACATGGTAATAACCATATCATAATATCAACTACATATTATAATTGGATAATAACCATGTCTATCAATTGTTGTGAGACTATAAATTATTTCATTCATATAACAATATCAAAATCATATTGGGCAACATTTCATTTCACAAATACTGCTAAAACATTCAATCACAGCCACCCTCAAACAATAAATAATAAGTGGCCAATATTCATCTTTTTCATAAAATAGAACTTTCAATAGAATCATAAGAATCATTTAGAAAACATATTATATCAAATCACACTTCTTTTCTTTCAAAATCCATAAAAGTAATATTTTAATAACTCCATCAAGAAAATATCACTTTATAAAATATTGTTGAAATTAAATATATTTAACTTTAATCAAAATAAAAAGTTAGTATTGCACTAACCTAAATTGAAAAGTTCTCTTAGTCTTTACTCTCTATTTATAGACTCTTAAGACATTTTTGTGGCTTATCCCAACATATAATCAAATACACCAAGTATTTTTAATTCTTTCTTTCCAAGTCTTTATTGATATTTATGTTCTTATTTTTAGTTTACATTTGTATTTCATTACATCAATACCACAAGTTTATATTATTAACAAATTAATTAACTTAATTCCTCATAATTTCATCTATCATTTGAATCACTAACTTTATACATCTACATATATAATTAAATTCATTTATTTTCTATATCAACTAAAGGAATCATCCAACTTTTCTTAAATTGTAACGCCCCAAAATTTCATTTAACGGACTATTTTTTTTCGGTGTCTTTAATAGTGATTTGTCGGTTCGTGAATAGTACCATTGGTCCAAGACTTGGTATTATTTCAGTCCGGAAAAATTACTACATGTATGTAATATTTTATTTAATATTTTTTGGAGCATGTTTACATGATTTAGGTGGGTAGAAAATATTTCATGAATATTTTTGGAGAATTTCGACAACTAATGAATATTATTTTTAGTGTGGTATATTAAGGAATAAATGATGAATTATTTTTGTAGAGTTAATTTAATTGATTGGTGGAGTTAAATAATAATTGGTAGAGAGTTAATTGATGAATATTTAAAACTATTGGATGAGATTACTTAGAACTTGATCTTAGCCATTCATTAGAAATAAAATGAGAAAGCAAAGTTTGACTTTGCTACTTAAAGGTTACCATCAGTCATCAACATGTTCTCTCTCTTCTCCACGCCAACTTCTTCTCTTCTTCCTCCATTTTCTTTCACTTTTCTACCACAAATTACCTCTAAACTACGTAATTCAATCATAGAATAGTGATTAATCCTTAAGAACTAAGTAGTTGAAGTTAAAATTGGGGATTAAAAGCTAAGAGAATTGAAGTTGCCATTGAAGAGGTAAGTTGTGAATTTTGAGTTTTATGATTTAATGAGTAGAATTCTAGGATTAGACATGGAATTAATGCATTAAATCATGCTCCATCTATCTTGTGTGTTAATTTTTTATTTTGATGAATATTTTTCCTACTTTGAAGAAGTGGGAGAACCTTCAAGCAAAGGGAAAGGAAAAGCTAAGGAGTGAAGCTTTTTCAGCTTCCTAAAGCTTGATTGAAAGGTTAGTGCAATAATACTTTCAATTTCTTTAAGTTGTAAGTTTTAGGTTTTGAATAATTTTTTAGAAAATGTGTGAATTGAATTAGAGAAATGTGTTGTGATTGCTTTAGTATGATTCTTCATGCTTAATAAGCATAATGGATTGCTTAGAAGTGAAAGAGGGCAAACCCTCCTTGTTTCCCTTCTTTGGTCTAACCCTCTTTAGAGGGAGGGCTTGGATTTTTGTTTCTTGTTTTGATCTCCTTTGATTGTAATTGAGTTTGAAAGTGGTTTTCTCTATGATTTATGAAATTAATTTGGAAGGAAATTACTTTTTCCTTGATTTTGAAGGTATGGCCGAACCCTCCTTAGGTGAAGGGCCATTGTGTTCCTTTGATTTTCAAGCTTGATTTTAACTTAAATGAGTTTATTAATAAGCAATTTGGTGGTGTTTTAAAGCTTTGATTTGGATTCCAATGTTTAAGTATTTTTCATGACTTAAAGAAGGGTTTGAAATGGTAAAATGGGTTTTATGGTTAAGTGTTTAAAGAAATGAATTTAATGATTTTGAGTAATGCTTCGAGTTAGTGATCAAAGTATTTGATGGAGAAAGCTTTTTCTCCTTTATTTTCATAAAGAGGCCGAACTTTCTTATCATAGGTAAGGCATGATTTTGATCTTTTAAATGTTGATCTTTAAATATTTTTAAGCTATGATTATTTGCGATTAAGAAATATGGTTTTGGCTTTAAATATAAGAGGGTTTGAAATGCATTTTACAAGTTGTAAGTTAAATGATTTTGAAATAATAAGTGTTAATTTTAAAATATTTTTGGATAAGGAATGGTGAATAAGAAATGAGATTATTTGTGGAAGAATGCATTTATTTTGGGCTCTACTATACATGATTGAAATGTGGTATGATGAGATTTATCGCGATATGCGAGCATACTCGGGTTATCAGCTCATTCTGTTTGGTAGAGCTATGATCATATGCTAGGGTCATCAGCCCTTATAAATAGGCGGACGCACTTATTATTTGTGGTAGTGCTTGAACAGGCCACGGTGGTGCTTTCATAAGCCACGATTGTGTGATTGGTGGGTGGCGCTTTCACAGGCCACGGTGGCGCTTTCACAGGCCACGGTGGCGCTTTCACAGGCCACGATCGAATCTGCTAACATTCATTTGGTATTGGTACGAGCCTTAATAAAAAAAATGGAATTTTATTTTGTTATTAAGAAACCAGAAACATATTGGTATTCGTGATATTTTCTTATTTATATTGAGTTTGGTATAAATTTTTAAGGTGTGAATTTCTTTATGTTTTTTTTGAAATTAATATATATTTGATTTGAGATTTATTACTTGGCATTTCTTGGTTATTTTAATTTATAATTATTTAGCACCACTGAGTCTTCCACTCAGCGCGTTGATTTTCATCACGCGCAAGTTGTAAACTGTGGGTGCTACTCGAAGACTGGAGAGGTAGCATCAGAGTAGAAGTATAGCTTTTGGATAGGACATGTATATTAATGTGAATTATGGCATGTATAGACTTATTGTATATAATGTTGAGGTTGTAAATATTGAAATTATAATTAATGGGATTGGTGGATATTTTAAGTATTATTATTTGATTATATGTATGGTGTATGAATGATGATATATATATTTCTTGAATGGATAATAATATAATAGGATGACTTGATCTCATATTTTAAGAAGTGTTGCGCGACTTGTTGTATTGACTTGGAGTTGAGGTTTGGAGAAATTATATTGGAAGTGTGTATATTTTCTTTGTATGGTAAGTTAATTTTTAGGGGAAACTCTTACGAAATTTTCATAGGAATTTCATTAAATATTATTTTTGAACTTTAATTACCTACCTCCTTATAAAAATCTAACCACTTCTAATATGTGATCTAAAGTAAGTGATATAAGACGGTGCTTCGGCACCAAATGTGGCATCCGTCATTTGGTTCTTCGGGATTGGGCGGCAGGTGTTATATTTCAAATCTTAAAATGATATTATTTGGTCGAGTCATGAATGGTATCACGAGAGAGAGAAATAATATTTTATTTGGATTCAATAATGATATTGAACATAATTAATATTTGTGGAGTTAATTAGACCTTATGTGATATGGTAAAGTAAGTAATAAATTATCTAGTGAATAGTGGATTACCAGTTTGTGAATAGTACCACCAGTCCAAGACTTCGTAATATTTTCGGAAAAATTACTATTGGTGCTTAATATTTTATTTAATATTTTTGGAGTATGTTTATATAATTTAGGGGGGTAGAAAATATTTTATGAATATTTTTGGAGAATTTAAGTATTTAATTAATAGTGTTTTCTAGTGTAGTGTATAAAGAAAAATCGAGGAATTATTTTTATGGAGTTAAGTTAATTAATTGGTGGAGTTTAATAATATTTGTGAGAGAATTATTTGGTGAATATTTAAAGCCCTTGGATGAGAATACTAGAGACTTAATCCTAGCCATCTATTTGACATAAAATGAGGTAGCCAAGTTTGACATTGCTACTTAAAAATCAACACTTATCCAACTCCATCTTCCTCTTCTTCTTCTTCTCCCATCTCCAACGTTAACTTCCTCCTCTTTCTCCTCCATGTTCTTTCATTTTCTCTACTACTAAACTACCCAAAATTAAGTGAGTTAAACCAAAGTCTAGTAATGAGACTTGAAGAATTAAGCATAAAAGAGTGGTATTTGGTGATAAAACTCAAGAATTTGGAGGTTACTACAAGTTCAAGTAAGTTGTGATTTTTGACTCTAATGATTTAATTAAGTAGTTCATAGCTTAGATATGTTAGATTAGGCACTAAATCATGCTCCATCTTCTCCTTGTGTCATTTCTTGATTTTAATGATCATTTTTGCTACTTTGAAGAGGTTGGAGAACCATTCTCTAAAGGGAAGGAAAAGGCTAAGGAATAAGGCTTTCTAAGCTTGTTTTCAAGATTAGTGCAATAATATTTTCCTTTCCCTTTCATTTTCTTTAAGTTTTCAATTTTTAGGTTTTGAATGAATTTTGAAGTATCTGTGATTTTGATGGGAATTTAGTTATTTGGTTATTTTTATATGATTTTCCATGAAATTAAGCATGATAAAGTGCTAGAATGGGAAGAGGAACATCTCTCTCCCATTAATCCAACCTTGATGGGCGAAGGGCCTTGAGCTTTCTTTGCCTTTTATGCTTAATTTGGACTTTAATGAGTCAATTGATAAGTAAATTAATGATGGTTAAAATTTATTTCTTGTATTTCAATGTTTAAGAACTTTTCCAAGACTTAAAGAAAGTTTGAATGTGTAAAAAATGAGTTTTAAGACTAAATGTTTTTAAGTAAAGGTTTTAATGTCTTGATTAAGCATTTTTAGCTTAAAATGTGGTATTTGGCGGAAGGAAAATTCCTTGCCCTTTATTGACACAAAGAGGCCAAACCACCCTAGGGTGGTAAGTCATGTTTTTATTTTTTTCTAAATGGTGGTTTTTAAGTAGTTTAAGCTATACATATGTGTATTTGATAAGTATAATTTTTTATAAGTATGAGTATGAAAGTTGGATAATATTTTGAAGTTGTAAGTTAAGTTATCTGTCATAAAAATGTTTAGGCTTTGAAATGTTTTGCTAAATGTTGGTTTTAAGTATTTTAAGCTAAGTATATATGTGTCTTATGAAAGTATTATTTTTTGTGGGAATATGAGTAGGTTTTGATGAACTTTACAAGTTGTAAGTTTTAAAGAAATTAAGAAAAATTAGTTTAAGTTAATTATGTGTTTGAAAAATGTAAGTTTTGATGCTTAAGTATGGAAAATGTGGTTAATTTGAAAAGAAAATATTTCCCCTTCATTAGTAAGAGAGACCGAAGCATAATGGGGGAAAGGGGGCTTGAGTTCACTTGAATTTTATGTTTAATTTTACTTATAATTTGATGTATGATAATTATGTTTTTGAATAGTATTTAATTTATTTGATTTTATACTTATTATGAATTTTACACAACTTAAAGGATGCTTGAAAAAGTGAAAGAAGGGATTTATTGTCATTTGATTATAAGTAATACTTTTAAGGTTTACTTAAGTAGTTATGAATTGTATTTTAAGTATATATTTTGAAAAAGGAGAGCTTTGAATTTCATAAGAATGAATTTGGCATTTTAATGAAGTTATAAGTTAAGAAATTTTGTAATAATAATTATGTCATTGTGAAAGGTTTTGCTAAGAAATTATGTATAAGAAATAAGATTGTCTGTTAAGAATGGTTTTGAGTAGTGGTTTTAAGTTAGTAACTAAGACTTTTGATGGAGGAAACCATTCCTCCTTTGTTTTCATAAAGAGGCCGAACCTCCTTCTAGTGGGTAAGGCATGTTTTCATTCCTTAAAAAATTTGATTTAAGTACTTTTATACTATATTAAGTATTTATGTTTTGAATATGTCCACTTGAAACTTATTAAGTATGAAAAAGGGAGGATGTGGTAATTTTCACAAGTTGTAAGTTTATAAAATTTTATGAAAAAGATGTTAAGTTATGGGATATTTTATATTGAAATGATATATAAGAAATATGGTGATTTAAGATGAAATGGATTTGTTTTGGGCTCAAGTATGCATGGATGAAATATGGTAAGATGAGATTTACTCTGTAAGATGAGCATGCTCGGCTATCAGCCTTCTGTTATATTATGAGCTATGATCATATGCTAGACTTATCAGGCCTTATGAATAAGTGGACGTGCTTATTATACTCTAGTGGCACTTTCGCGGGCCACATCTCTATCTCTGATGGCGCTTTCATAGGCCACATCTCTATCTCTGATGGTGCTTTTACAGGCCACATCTCTGTCTCTGATATCTCTAAAATCGAATCTGATTATATTTCTCTCAATATACGTATAAATCCTTAACTAAGAATAAATTATGTACTATTACAAAAAGAAATGGAAATATATTGGTATTTATAGAATTTTCCTCATATTTGTCAAACTATGATTTTATGCTTAAGAACAAACTTATTTATGATTTTCAGAATCTATTTATTTGATTTGTACGCTTTTGGTATTTTGTATTTGATTTTAAGTTTTGTATTAAGTTTATTGCTAGGCAACCTCTGTTATTTTATTAAGTTCTTTAGCATCATTGAGTGATATACTTAGCGCGTCAATTTTTATCACACACAGGTTATGGACAATGAGTGCTACTCGAGGACCGGAGGCTTAGCATCAGAGAAGAAAAATTTATTTTGGATAGGACATGTAGAGGATGTATTATGGCATGTATAAAAATATTGTAAGAGATTGAGTTGTATACATTAAGTTTGTAAATCATTGAATTATGTAATTAATTAAGGAATATCATTTTTATATGAATTCTAAGAGTATGATTATTAATAATTGATCTTGAGAATGGATGGCAATATAATATGATAGAATCTAAAATGGTTTGATGTTGATATTTAGAAGTGTTGCATAACAATTGTGTTGATTTGGAATATTGGGGTTTGGAGGATTATATTTGGAAGTGCTATCTTTTTCATTTGTTTGGCAAGTTTCATTTTGAAGGGAAACTCTTGCAAATTTTTTGTATGAATTTTCTTAAATTTTTATTTTAAAAAAATATATTACTTACCTTCTTATAAAAACTTAGTCATTTCTAATTCATGATTTAGAATTAATAAATAAGATAAAACGGTGCTCCGGCACCGAATGTGGCACTCGTTGTTGGGTCCTCCAGGATCGGGCGACGGGTGTTACATAAATGCATTTATTTAAATCATTTATTTACTTTACTTTCTTGAATAAAAATCATACTTTACTTTTCAAATCAATTATATAAGATACACTTTTTACTTTTCAAATACTTAAATCCTTTACTTTGCTTATTCTCCAAAATACCATATAACATTCTATTTTCAATTACTTATTAAATTTAGTCAAATACAAATTAATTTTTGTTATTAATTACTAAGTTATTTTGTCATCAATTCATTTTCTTATTTAATAATACAATCTTATTTTATAAATTAATTCCTTCTTTTCTTTTTCTGTCATACTTTTTGCAACATTTCTTTTATAATTTCTATTGCCCATGTTAAGCATTATATTCTTCAATACAGCGACACAATCCGTCCATTGGGCACTACACAATAATTTTTTATCCACTAATCTTAGTATTTTTTTTATTACACTTTTAATATTCATTCTACCTTTTAATTAAATTCATTGATAGACAAACTTGTCTTTAATTTCAATTTATAATATTTTATAAATTCTTGCCAACTTCAATAAATAATTTATAATCTGATAATTTCTTTTGATCACTAAAATTTAATTATTCTATTAATTCCACATAGTTGGCTTAATTATTTTAATCACACTAATTTAATTAAAACTACTCAATTAATTTTCAATTGCAATTTACACTAAAATTGCCAATTAATTTTAAAGTATACCAATTGTGATTTAGAGTTTGGATTCGAATTCAATGTGAAAAGCCAACGTTTCTGCCTCTCGAGTCTCGCCGGACTTGCACCGGACTGCCACCGCTGGCCACCGTGCCCGGTGGTCACATGGTGGCCAGAAAATTCAACTGTACCTAAAAATAACAAACTATACATCAATTTATTGGTTATGATGAGAGGATCACTAATATGTGGTAATTTTAACGTAGGTGTAAACTATTTGGCCGGAAATCAACCAAGAAGGTTTATTGTTTATTGTTTTGGATTTTGTAATTCCGACAATAAAAATCAGTAAAAAGAAAACATTAAATGAAAAAGGAAGAGGAGTGGAGTCTTTAGGTACTAAAATCAAGCCTTGGGCTTACAGAAAAAGGCTTATATTGCTGAAAAATAAAATCGGTGACATAAGATTTTACTATTGATCTGTCCCTATCGAATGTCAAATCGCATGAATAGAAACCATAATCATGATCTTTACAATGAATAGATATTTTTCGAGTACTTACTTACCGAATTTGGGGTCAGCAGTCAAAGAACATAGAGGAAGAGGGGAAGGGGCTAGTGTTGGCAGTTGAGAGGGTAAGGGGGATGATGAGAGAGATAGATAATCTTTCTCTTTTTTTTTTCTTCCCTTCTTTTCTTCTTTGCCTTTTACTTTATTTCTTTTCTTCTTTTACCTTTCCTTTATTTCTTTTTCTTCTCTTCATTTACGTTTTTTTTCCCTTTATCTTTTCCTTTTCTTTTATTATTATTTTTTATTTAAATAGTGTCTGATTTGATCTAAATCAATTGATTTCGTTCAAATCAACTTCTATATGATTTTACCCTAATTTTTGATTGGTTTAGACCCGATTTAAGTGGTTTTTAATCTAGTTTGATTTTTCCCAATTTATTGTTATGGCTAATAATTTAACAATCAAATCTTAGTAGTTATAAATAAACACTAACAATTAGTAGTAGTTCATATATTGTAACAAATATTCATTGTATCACCTGTTATATTTTAATAATTAAATGCCATTAATTCTTAATAAACAATAATTAAATAATCTTAATGCTCAATAAAGAGTGAAATAAAGTCACATAAAATTAACAAAAATCATATAAAAATTATTTTAGGATTTTTGTCAGATTTTTCCAAAAATTGGTGTGTTGCACTTACTATAATTTTTAGTTTTGTAAAAAATGTTAAACTCCCCATCGGAGTCGCCTGTTGTGAGTCCCTTTCCTAGCACCATGAGAAAGACTCGAAGGACAGAGTCTAACTGGACGGGCTCATTGGTCAGTTCATCATGAAAATTGGGAGGAACTCCTTATGATTCCTTTTCTGTGTTTAATTAATTCAGATTATGGCTCGGTTTGTGGCTTAAGTGTGTCGGGTTGGCTCATTGGAGTGCTTTGACTATGTGTGATGTATAAGAATTGCTAACTTAATTTTTTTTTATTTTTGGAAAAAGAAAAAGAAAAAAACCCCGTGATAACTCCATTTTCTGTTTTTCATAAGGATAAAATGCACTAGCCTCAAATTATTGGATTTGGGGACTAGCTTTTCAACTTCTTATGAATGGATCAATAGTTTGGGTCTATTTAAGAAATCAAAAATAGGATTTTGCACGAATGTTAGTTTTATCTGCTACACCCACTGCCCAATCCCCGAGGATCGGACATCTAATGCCACATTCGGTACAGAAGCACCGTCTTATCCTACTTAATAATTCTAGATCATATACTAGAAGTGGCTAACTTTTCATAAGGAGGCAAGTAATATTTTTATTTATTTTTTAAAAACAATGTTTAAGGAAAATTCAACAAAAAATTTGCAAGAATTTTTCCTAAAAATCAACCTGCCGCACAAAGAAAACACATACACTTTCAATATTTATTACTCCAAACCCCAAAACTCCAAATCAATACAATAAATCACACAGCACTTTCAAATACTCACATCAATCAACTTAGATTCTATCATATTATATTACCATTCATTCAAAGAATTGATTACTAAAAATCATACACCTTAAATTTCACATAAAGATAAAACTTCTTAATAAATCAAGTATCTCATTAATTTACAACTTAACATATACAACCTCAATCTTTTTACAATATTTTTATACATGCCATAGTTACGTCTTAATACATATCCTACCCAAAAATAGAGTTTCTTCTCTGATGCTACACCTTTGATCTTCAAGTAGCACCCACTGCTCTAATCCTGCGCGTAACAAAAATCAACGCACTCAGTATACCGCTCAGTGGTGCTAAATAATTTAATAATAAAATAACAGAGGTTGCCTAAGCAACAAACTTAATACATAGCTTAAAAATACTTAAACCAAATACAAAATACCAAAAGCGTACGAAGCAAATAAAATATATTCTAAAAATCATAAATAAGTTCGTTCTTAAGCGTAAGATCATAGTTTGACAAATATAAGGAAATTTCTATAAAGGCAAATATATTTCCATTTCTCTTGTAACAGAACATAATTTATTCTTAGTTAAGGGCTCATACGTATACTGAGAGAAATATAATCAGAATTGATTTTAAAGATATCAGAGACAGAGATGTGGCCTATAAAAGCACTGCCAGAGACAGCGATGTGACCTGTGAAAGCGCCATCACAGACAGTGATGTGACCTATGAAAGCGCCACCAGAGTATAATAAGTGCATCCGCTTATTCAGAAGGCATCCAGAGCCTAGCATATGATCGTAGCTCATAACATAACAGAGGGGCATTAAAGCCGAGCATGCTCATCTTACAGAGTGAATCTCATCTTACCATATTTCAACCATGCATACTTGAGCCCAAACAAATCCATTTCATCTTAAATCATCATATTTCTTATAAAT